>PVJD01012527.1:0-39204 GCA_004026545.1 Mormoops blainvillei | reverse complement strand
CCATATGAAATGCCCTTATATATTTCCTAATTTAAAGACTGTATTTGACTTACTTTTTTATTAACCATTTTTAAAGTTTCCCTAAATAATAAAAGATTTTCATTTATTAATTATTTGAAAAAATCAGTGGTCCTTCAGAACAGTTACTATAAATTCAGTTAAAAAAGAATTCTTAAAAGGATAGAGGCAAATTTAAACTATGTAGGTCAGCTGTTCTTTCCAAATGGGCATGGTTAATGAAATAAAATCAATAATCCAATTAAACTAAATATAGCAGAGTGAAGATCATGTATTATCCAGTCCAGCCTAGTCTAGGTTTTTCTGCAAAGATCTTACTCCAAATGGAATATAAACGTCTTAAAATCTTGAGGGGAAGCAATTTCAAATAAACGTTTTTTGGGGGGTGGCAGGGGATGGCTCTTGTTTCTGCAGGATCAGGGTTCTCAGAGTGGGCCAGTTTACCCTCTAAACTCAGTTTGATATACATGTCAGTTACAGTCTCTGAGAAGCAGATACCAAGAGGTGTATTGGGAGAAACGTCTGTGAAGGATAAAAGACTCGTCAGCGACAGCAGGATCAATTCATGCAAAAGAAGTAAGGCTAGAGGGTGAGGGAGGAAGGAAGAGCCTCAGACCACAGTCTAATCCTGAGACAATCTCCACCAGGCCAGTAGGCTGTCTCTAAGCAATTTTCCTGGTAGAGCATGCAGAGCAGCGATGGTCTTCGTTAGCAGCCACAGGCTGTAGCCTGGGAACAGCCCACAGAACACTGTTCTCAACACAGTGGTAGAACCAGAGAAAGCAGCTAGGGTTGTCAGTCATTCCGCTTCTTGCAGCAGTTTCTCTTGAAAGAGATCTGAGTGGCACATTTCCATGACTAACACAACATATGGGCGTGATAGTATATTATAAAACTCAGGGAAAAAAGCATCTAAATCAAATAAATTTTCTTCCTCACCATTGCTTCATCATGCTGAGTTACATTCCAAAGAGAAATGGCATCCATAAGAATGTCTTACAGATAAGGAAAACCAGCCGAAAAAAGGTATCTGTTTTTACTTTCACTTTTAGTTTGTTGTTCTCTTTCAGGAGGCAAGGAGAAATTATGTGGATCTCCTCCTACCTCTTACACAACGCTTTTGCCACCTTCTTTAATTCCTCCCCTTGCTCTGCAAATATGCGCTCTTCCCAAGAGTCACATTCCAGACTCCTGTTTTTCTCTCCCCATCTCTTCTCAGTGAATTCTCATGACATTCACATTGGTTCCCATGTAGCCACTTCTCAAATACTTTTTCTACAGTTCCAGCCTTAAGCTACCACCCATGTATCTCCTAGAAATAATGACTTCGATATTTTAACACAACTTTGACCATGTTTAAAACAAATAAAAAACACATTATTTCCCTCTTCCAGTAGGTTCCCCCTTTGACCTCCTTAATGTCACCAGCTATTTTTTCTAAGAAACTCATGTTTGAAAGACTTGAGTCATCTTATATCTGCCTTGAGGATTATCTACATTGAGGATTATCTGTCAATTTGTTTTTTATGGGAAAGCCTCTTAAATCCTCCATTTACCATAGTCACCATTCTTATCATCCTAACACTGACATTATTATAAAAATGTCCTACCATTAATCTCACTCCCTGAAATAATAATAGAAGCATCAAAAGCACCATCTGGGGTCAGTATCCCAGAAAGGGTAAAATAAATAAACAAAGAAACAAATGTAAAGCCCAGCATCGAGGCACCATTTGGGGTGAGGGGTGGGCAGGAGCTGTTCACCTGTCAGGCGGAAGGGAATTCAGGCCCTGCGCACACACCAACATGCTCTTAACTGTGACCAGAATGGTAAGCAATAAAGAGAAGTAGTGCAACCTCTTTCTGTGAGAGAGGTGTTGAATTTTTTTCATCCATGCCAACTTTTACACAAAGAAGTGTTTTTGCTTTTGTTATTTTGCTACTATGACTTTGAAATATAGCACGGGATTTTAAAATTATCTTATGTGTAATCACTTCCACATATAAAAGGGTTTTTAGCTGCAAATTAAATCTTTATTTCCACAAACGAAAACTGGTCTAATCTCTTTTTTAAGGGAAATAGGACAAAATTCAAACTGTAGAACTCAGCATTCCACAGGAAACTGTAGAAAATATTACAACACGCTTTCAAGGTTATACTCTGGTGAGAATGCTGGAACCATAGATACTGTTTTTGGGTTAAGTAAAGCAATGTCTCTCATTGCCAGCAACCCAACATGGTCAAGCCAGGCCTAGAATTATAGTCTTAAGGCTGTAAGCAAAAGTCACAAGTTCCAGAGTCCAATCAAAGAAAAGCAAAAAGGTCCCTTCCCGCTCACTTACTTTTCCTCTCCTCTGAGGCTTCCCTTAGAAATAAATGTAATCAGAACACACCTGTCACACACCTGTCCACATAACACAAGAAATGAGCTCAGACTGTCTCCAAAGGACACATTCAGAACTAGGAGGGCAGGGGTTAACTTCCATTTGGAATCTGCCTGTTAGCCGTATCATACATCTTCCCTCCTCCCTGAGAAAGATGTCAGCTTTCTCAGTTCTTCGTCGCATAACACACCATCAACCCAAACACTAGACTTTACCCTCACCTGGCCCTCAGGCTGGGAAAATGAGATTGCAAATCATGCCTCCAAAGAGATTGCCCGCCTCCCCCCTCAACCTAGTTTCCCCTCATTGTTCCTTCACAAGCTGCGTGTTAAAATCAACATGCATCAATTTTTTTGAACGTTTACGCATCAGGTTCTATAAAAATGAAAACAGTGAAGTGTAGACAAGAAAGAATATGCTCTCATACATTTTCATGCTTAGTTGTACCAAGCTGCCCAATTGTAGTTCCCCAAAAGAAATGCAACATATATGCACTTCTTTTTTTTTTTCAATTTATTAACAATTAAGCACAGGAATGATTTGAGCTTTTTGTCCCACTAGGACTATGTCCTTTGCCCACTTCTGTGGCCATGATCAGAACATGCGTTCATCACTGCAAGACAGGCCTCCTCCTCAGGACTTCTCCCAACCCTCTCCGCTGGCACTTATCAATTCCTTAAATGATAATATCGCAGATTCTTTATTGCTCATCAATTTAGCCATGTTTTCTACTTTATGTTCCATTGCTTTAAAATAACTAACTCGAAGATCTTTGGTTTTGTTTTTCACTTTGATAAATATTTTGTGCTCAACCCCTCTTTAAGTAAAAAGTTTTTAGAAAGATGTTTTCTTTCTTTCCAGTGACTCCTAATGTTTAGTATCAGGCTCCACTTAAAGGACATACAATCTTCTCTCTGTAAGCACGTAAGAGGAAAAAGTGAGCAAAATATACTTTTCTCATATAAAGCAAGTAGGGATGCCCAGTGATAAATAGAGTGACATACTAAGAAAATAAATGGCATTTTCCTCAGGACTTCTTTTTTATTATATATGATAAAAGTTTTTACTAAAAATTGATTTTTAAATATTTAGGATATTTTGTCTTACATCTGAGAGAATGGAAGAAATTGATAAGAAATTTAACAGTGTGCACAAAATTATTTGTTCTGAAATTAAAAATAATAAATCATCTCATTATCATTTTTACTAAATTCATTGCTTGAAAGCAGTCAAAACATAGTCAACCAAATTAAATGGGCTGCTATACTATGAGTGAGTATTAATCTTACCTCATTTATATTAATATAAAGCAAATCATCAAAGAAGAAGTGAAAATGTAACAGCATTTGTTAGTAAATTCCATTTAATGCTCTGGCAGTGTTATAGACATGTCATTAATGACATTGTGCTAGTTGCAGTGCTAAATCACTTATTGAAAATCTTCTTCTTAATGTAGCCCTTAATTTCTGGTCACTATCAAAAGAATGCTCCATCTTCAAGAGCTATCAAAATATTGATCTGAAACTCCAAGCCTAATTGGCTATTTCACAATTATATTGTCTAGGGGAAAAAAAATGGTTGGCAACATTTGTCATTTCTGGACAATTATTCTTATAAGAATAAAGAAGATAAAGCTGCAGATCAATTGCCTGTTAGATATCTTGAGTATTGAGTGATTACCTCCTTTATCAACAATTTATTTTCTCCTCAGAAATTGTATAAAGTTAATTCTTATGCCATACATGTGTGATCACAATTGATAAGGGATTTATGGTATAATCATAAATTAACTTTTATACTCTCTTTTTTCCTAAGATATATAATGAAGTAGAAAACATCATTTGTCATGTATCTTCAGGACCAAAAATGTAGATATATTGCCATATTTCATTATGGAATTTAGTATATGAAAATATTTCAGGACATGAGGAAAAGAGTATGCTTTTGTTTTTTCTTTCATTCTAGATAGGGAAGAAGTTTTGGTTAGATAAATTTACAGCATTTTTGAAAGTTCAAATCAACCTATTAAAAAGAACACTTAATTATTAACCTTTTGAAATAAACATTGAGTCTCTTCCTTAAACACAACTTTTCTTCTTATGAAGGTAGATGGGATCTCAACACAGTAGCAGTAATCAAGATGACAAAACAAAGACAAAAATATTTATATGGCAAATTTACCAATACATCCTATACAGATAAGCTGATAAAGGGACAGGTAAAACAAAGTATACAGAGCAATAACTGGGTTATTGCTGGTAACTTTTGGAACTAGCTGAACAATTCCAGTCTTTGACTAAGAGAGATGTATCTTCTGCTTATGGGAAGAGACCCTTGCAGAAGATCCTGTTTTTCTTTTGTCACATGTGCACTGGGATCTAGTATCCTTCGGGTGCACCGCCGCTGCGGTTTGTTTCAGAGCATGAATGTAAGAGTATATCAATTCACATGTAACTTGCTTTACTGAGTATATTGGACACAAAGTCATGCGACCTTTTTCCACAGCCCGGGAATTTTCTGATTGGGAAGAAACTTCCTACTCCTGGTTCTCCACTTGCCTAACAAAAATCCAAGAGTTCTTATAATGCTTACCCTGGGGTTGTTCATTTAATAAACGCAAGGACGATCCCTTAGCTGAGGTTTAAATAACTCAAAAATAATTCCTGAACATCTTTAGATTCTTCAGTTTGTTGATTAGGAAAGTATAAGTTAGGAATCGTTTTTGAATACTTACTAAAACATTATATGGGATTCAATTAAATAGAAATTTGTGTTGTTCACATACAAATCGGATGTTTCAAATCCCAGACTTCTATGCAGGCTCTGTGATATCATTATGCATCAAGGTTTCTTCCAGCTCACAGCTGTGTTGCCTCTGGTTTGTCACCCTTACCTACAGATTCCAAGCTGGCTGCTTGAGCTCCAGCTGCTGCATCTGTACTCCCAGGGGCAGGATAGGAAAAAAAGGAGAAATGTGTATGTCCTCTCTTTAAAGAGGCATCTTAGAAGTCGCACAGGATAGCCCTCCTTGTTTCTCATTGTGCAGAACTTATCACATGGCCATACCTCGCTGTCGGATGGGCTGGAAAATGTAGTTTTTAAATGGCATGCCAATTTGCTGAACTAAATGTTGGGATTCTGGTGGGGGAGAATTGATATTAAAAGATAACAAGCTCATTCTGCCACAGTGCTCATTTTCCCTTTTTAAAAAATTTCCCAGTATAAAGAAAAAAGGAAAATGGGAAGACTAAGAAATTTAACACTGCTCCTCAGACTTGAGAACTTAACATTTCCCACTAAATACGTATGTAGTCCTAAGGCAAGTCTCAACCAGGGTAATTCTTCCTAGTCACTACTTGCTACATAATCAGGAATCTAGACTGCAAGCTTCTTAAAGAGAGGACCTGTACTTCACTGACTTTAATGCTCAGGACTTATCCATTATAAATGCAATAAATACATTCTGACAATCAAATGAATAAGTTACATTGTTAGAATAACTTGAGATGCAAATGATGAAAAATAAAAATGTTATACCTACTAAAACATTAGATTGAATGAGACCATAACATGCCTTTTAGTAACTAGGGATGTCATGCAAGTCAGTCATCCAAACTCTCTAAGGCTCAGTGTCCTTCTTCTGGAATGTAGGCAATAAGACAATCAATAGTAACACCGAATTATAAACTTGATTTGATGATACCTAATGGGTCCAAACTTAGTGAATTATACCACCATTTTTCTACTCGCCTAATCAGGAATCCAGGCGCTGTGATTGACTGATTCTTCTTTGTCCAACTCTCCCACATGTGATTAATCACCAAATCCTGTGGAGTTTTACCTTCTCCTTCCTCATCTGTCCAAATCATTCCATCCATATTGCCACAATACCAGTGTGAGACACTATTATATCACCATATCTTACATAGATTACAACAAAAGCTTGTTAAGAGCTTTCATTTCCTGCAGGCTCGCATCTCCCCAGCATATTTTCCACGTACCAGAGTGACCTTTCTTCACAATCCTGGCAGAGACAGTCCCCTAACTAGAATGGCTCAGTGGCTTTCCCTTTCTTTTAGGATCATTTGAACACCTTAGGATGGCCACAGAGCCCTTTATTACCCGGCCTGGAGCAGCTTGGTCTGTTGCTACTCTTCCTCCCTGCCTCACACCACTTGCCCAGCCCTAGCTAACTTCTTTCCGTCCTTTGAACCTGTAATGCTCTCTTACAGGCTTTGCACTTGTTGTTTTCTTTACTTTAAACAATGTTCCACTGCTTTCTACCCTCCCAACTTTTCTCTTTATCTAGCTGATTCTTTTTCTTCATCTACTTATCTATAATCATTCCCTCTAAGAAACCTTGCCTAAGCCTCACCTTGCTCCGAGACTCAGTGAGGTACCCCTGCTATCTGATCCTACAGTATCTTGTGCTTTCCTTATTGTGGCATTTTATTAGCCTATTTTTAAATTGATTGTTTAATGTCTTAAACCCTATTGACTGCTAATTCCATGAATGTAGAAACCATGCCTGTTCTCCACATTTATCATAGTACCTGCTTGGTAGAGAGTAAGAACTTACTAAAGAGAAATTGTATAAATGTCAATCAATCTTAATCAATAGATATAATGTGGGCCCTAAAACACAGAAGAAAAGTGAAATAAATATGAAGATCTACATAATTTTAAGTTTTATATTAAAACTTAATTATATTTATATTAATTTCATTTTTAAACATATTTTATTGATCATGCTATTATAGTTGCCCCATTTTTCTCTCCCCTTCATTCCCCTCCACCCTGCACCCCCTCTCCGAACAGCATTCCCCCCCCTTAGTTCATGCCCATGGTCCATACATATAAGTTCTTTGGCTTCTCCCTTTCCTATACTATTCTTAACCTCCCCCTGTCTATTTTGCACCTACCATTTATGCTTCTTATTCCCTATACCTTTTCCCCCATTCTCCCTTCTCCCTCTCCCTGCTGACAGCCTTCCATGAGATCTCCATTTCTGTTATTCTGTTCCTGTTCTAGTTGTTTGCTTAGTTTTTGGGTTTTGTTTTTTTTTTATGTTCAGTTGTTGATAGTTGTGAGTTTGTTGTCATTTACTGTCATAGTTTTTATCTTCCTCTTTTTCTTAGATAAGCCCCTTTAGCATTTCATGTAATAAGGGTTTGGTGATGATAAACTCCTTCTACTTTACTTTATCTGGGAAGCACTTTATCTGCCCTTCCATTCTAAATGATAGCTTTGTTGGATAGACTTATCTTGGTTGTAGGTCCTTGCTTTTCATTACTTTGAATGCTTCTTTCCAGTCCCTTCTTGTCTGTAAGATTTAATTTGAGAAATCAGCTGACAGACTTATGGGAACTCCTTTATAGGTCATTGTCTCCTTTTCTCTTACTAATTTTAACCTTCTCTCCTTATCTTTAATCTTGGGTAATGTAATTATGATATGCTTTGGTGTGTGCTTCTTTGGGTCCAACATCTTGGGGACTCTGAGTTTCCTGGACTTCCTGGAAGTCTACTTCCTTTGTCAGATTGGGGAAGTTCTCCTTCATTATTTTTCCAAACAAGTTTTTGATTTCTTGATCCCTCTCTTCTTCTGGTAGCCCTATGATTCAGATGTTGGAATGTTTAAAGTTGTCCCCGAGGTTCCTAAGCCTCTGCTCATTTTTATTTTTTTAATTCTTGCTTCTTCATTCTGTTTCAGTTGAATGTTTGTTTCTTCCTTAATCGTTGATTTGAGTCCCGGTTTCCTTCCCTTCACTGTTGGTTCCCTGTATATATTTTTTATTTCACTTTGCATAGCCTTCACTTTTTCCTCTGTTTTGTGAACATACTCAACCATTTCTGTGAGCATCCTGATTACTGGTGTTTTGAACTCTGCATCTGATAGGTTGGCTGTCTCTTTGTTGCTTAGTTCTTTTTCTTTCTTTTCTTTTTTTTTTTTTTTTGGAGTTTTGAGCTGTTGTTTCTTTGGGGCTATATTTCTTTGTCTTGGTGCACCTGTTATGTTGTAAGGGGCAGAGCCTTAGGTATTTGCCAGAGCGCAGCAACTCAGGTTGCTGTGTATGGCACTGTCTGTGGCGGAGGGGTCAGAGGGGGAACAATGCCACTTGCTAGGCTCTCACCCTGCTTTCAGTCATTTCCCCTGCTACCCACAAGCAAATTGGGTCCTTCTCATTCCTGGGTGGGTGGATTTGTGTACATTCTAGGACCTTGTGAGACTCTCCAGTGAACACCCCCTTAAGGCTGGGAGTTTCTCCTGCCACTGAAACCCGCACAGATTTTTACAGCCTGAGGTTTTGAGGTTTTCTTTTCCCACGCTGGAATCCTGGGTTTTACGGTCTCTCTCATTCCCCTGTTGTTCCTCCCAGTTTATCCACATGCAAATAGAGGACCACCAGCCACCGCCCCGCCCACACCACCCACCCTAGTCCTCTCCACCCTGGCTGCCTATCTCGCCCCTCCTGTCAGTCTGGATGAATGTTTCTTCTTTAACTCCTTGGTTGTCAGACTTCTACACAGTTTGATTTTCTGGCAGTTCTGGTTGTTTCCTGTTTTTAAATTTGTTGTTCTTCTTTTGGTTGTGCAAGGAGGCAAAGCGCATCTACCTATGCTTCCAACTTGGCCAGAAGTCCCAAACTTTATTCATTTAAGTCTATTTATATTTTGTTATGAACTGAGCTCATTAGATTTCAATACTTTAAGCTTTAGAGTCCAGATGCCACTCTCCTGGATTTTCACCTGCCTTTCTTACACCATAGATACACAGTCTATTCTGAGCTCTTTGAGCCTGTAGATCAGAACCAAAAATCTCAAGTTACTGTCTTATATTTATAAAAGAAGGGTTTTTCTCTAGAGAATTCTGTGGTTAACTCCCAACTCTTGCTAACTCTTCCAACCATTTGTCTCCAAGGAGTAAACTGGCTTTCTTAATGTGTAGATTTCTAAGAACTGTGTGACTCACTTCTGAAATATTCTTCAGTTTTTCTCATTTGCTCTTCCTTTCATGGAAAATAAAGGAGAACATTTGCCAGAGGGTTATCAATGAAGTTTTTATCAAGTGATAATAATATCTATTCAATAAAAAATGATTCTTGTGGCAACTGTACTTACTATTATTTCACTCTATCTTATATTTTCCTCTTCAATCACTATATTATTTAGATAGAAATAACCTTACTGGGATGAGTCTTCCTGCAGTTTTTGTTTGTACCTTGGCCTTCTATACGAGATATCTTAAACATTATTTTCTCCTTTAATATTTTAAAGATATTTTAAACAAACTTCAATATTAGTTTAAATATAATGTTATTTATCATATCAGAACTAAACAACTTTATTAGACAGCTTCATTTTTCTATGGAAACAGCTCTAAAAATTGAACATGAAGATACTTCTGTGGATAAGAACAGAAGTTTTTAAAATTTACAACTTGGATTGAAAACATATAACAGAAAGTACAATTTTAGAGACATAGGCTCACATAGAAAGACATAGGAATATGTACTTCTATATTTTTTCTTTAGCTTTACCTATTGTATTCTAAAGTGGACATGTGCCTTGGAAATACTCCTTTTTGCTCTTATTTTTCCTTTAATTTTTTCTTTTCTTACTTCTGATAGCTTAAATACAATGTAATTTAAATATTTTTAATTTAAAATTAAATGTAAATATTTTTAAATAAATGTAAATAAGACGTGAACATCTTAAATATAATATTTACAGCATGGGAGGATATTTTAATTGTAACAATTGGGTATATAATCTATTGTTCTCTCTTTCTCTCTCTCTCTTTTCCCCTCCCTCTTTCCATCCCACTCCCCCTCACATGCAAACGATACACATAGGCACAGACACATAAATACATATTTAAGCACATAGATAATATTTATTCCTATAGTAGGACACAGCGATTTATAGACACAGAAAATACAATCTTCCTACAAGTCCAGAGATATACAGTTAATAGTTTTCTGTTATAAAACCATTAGGGCCTAATATGTTTAAAACTGTTTTTGAGGAAAATTTGTATCACAATGGAATACTTAGAAGACTTACATCCTATCTATGTAACTCCCCAAATAAAATCTAACAAAAAGTATTTTAAGAGGAAAACATAAAGGAGTTGACAAATGAAAAAAAATGCCATAAATGGAACAGAAATGATGAGAAATTCCTGAAAATGAGAAAGCAAACACAATTAAATTGATATATGGGTACAAAACACTGATACAGCAGTAGAAGCAATCCAAGATCATAGAAATGGGTAAAATGAACAGAAATGGTCACTGAGGAAAACAATGGGTAATTGCTAGGAAACCACAGTCGGAGCCACTGCGCGGTCCCTTTACCTGTCCTACCAGAGCGGTGAGTCAGGCCACGGTGTTATTTGCCAAAAGCCAGGTATGAGCATAAGGAAGTCTTGATATGCTAAGCATTTACCCAAGGAGTTACTAATCCATAGGATATACCAGGAAGCCAAAACCAGCGAGAATATCGTGTCACACACAGGCAACACATTTTTTTCACCAAAATTAATAGAAGGTAGATTCTATCCTTAGAAGCTGCATCCACAGAGAAGAGTCAAGAGTTCTGAAAACATGAATGTCCCCCCGCCACCAAATTACCAAACTTTTGAAGAAAAGTTTTAAAAAACACCATGAAAGGAAGGCACTAAGTTAAACTGACAGAGAAATTCCAAGTTGAGGAGACAATTAATAAAGGATATGAAATCTATATATGAAAAGCAGGAGGGTCCATCCTAAATCTTGGAAATTTTAAATTTCATAGCATTTTTTAAAGTACAATATTTAATAGTATAATAAATATAGTATATTTGGTATATATATATAGTATATTTAGTATAAAATAGTATAATAAAAATAACTCAGGGCTGAATGAAAAACCAGAAACACTAAAACCAGAAACTCTTAGAATACACACGAAAAGCAAAGGGATAGAGAGTATGGAGAAAGAGAAAAGTCATCAGGTATAGAGGATAGAATCATCTTATCCTAATCAGTTGGGAACTCAGAACCTAGTTAATAAGGATTTCAGAAAGAGAAAGTAAACAAAGTAAAAAATATGAAATAAAACAAAATAGTAGAAAATTCCATGGTTAAATAAAATGAAGAAATAGAGAGACTGATCCTAAAATTCATTTGAAAATGCAAAACACTCAGGACGATTTTGAATAAACAAAGGAAAGTTTGTTTCAAAATTTATTTCAAAACTACACTTATCAAACCTATGACACTGGCATTTGAATAGACATATAAATCAATGGAATAGAATTCCAGAAATAAATCTTAACATTTATGATCATTGATTTTTAACTAAGATATCAAGACAATTCAAAGGGGGAAAGAATTCTTTTCAACAAAGGGTACTGATACCAACATGGAAAACAATTATTATCTATTCCTACCTGTTGAGTACACTCAAAAAACATTTAATATGGGTCACAAACTTAAAAATAAGAGGTAAAAGCTACAGAATTAACTTAACAACAATAAAAACTCACAATCAACTAACTTTTAACATGGGGAAAACAACCTTGCATAGACATTTCTTCAAAAAAGACCTACAAATATCCAACAAGCACATGAAAATCAAAACCAAAATAAGAGCACTTCTCATTCACTGTGATGGTCCTTAAAAAAAAAAACTGGAAAATAAGTGTTGTCAAGGATGTGGAGGCTGGAATCCTCACACACGGCTTGTGGGAATATAACATGGTACATCCACGGTGGAAAATATTTTGACATGTGCTCTAAGATTAAACAAAGAATTACTACATGACTCAGTAATCCCACTTCTAGATGCATACCCAAAAGAATTGAAAACAGGTATTTAAACAATAACTTTTACACAGATGTTCACACTGGTACTATTTACAATAGCCAAAGGCAGAAACAACCCAAATATGTATCAATGGATGAAGTGCTAAACCAAAAAGTGGAAAGAACCAAAATGCCTAATAACAGATAAGCGAATAAACAAATGTGGTACCGTATTTTCCCATGTATAATGCATATCCATATTTTTGGCCCAAACTTTCAGGAAAAAAATCTTCAGTTTTAATTTTTTAATTTGATTATTTATTTAGCTATATTTAGGAACAAAACTGACTATTGCTTTCCAGGGTATTATTTTGCATACAGATATTGTTATTGCTTTCCAGAGTTATACTTTTAATGCATAAGCATAAATAAAAGAATTAAAAATAGTTATATAGATACAAAATTAATACTACCCATATACAATGCACATCCTTATTTTTCTCTCAAAAATTTGGGCAAAAAAGTGAACATTATACATAGTAAAATCCAGTATATTCACACCATGGATTATTCAGCAATATAAAGGAATGAAATACCAACACGTGCTACAGTAAGCATTAATCTCAAAAACATTATTAAAAATGAAAGAAGCCAGTCACAAAGGACCACATATTGTATGATGTCTTTTATATGAAATGTTCAGGAGAGGCAAACCTATAGCTCCAGAAAACAGATTACTGGTTACCCAGGGCAAAGTCAGGGCTATGAATGGACAGTGACTACTAACAGATGCAAGGGATAATGAAAATGTTCTAAAATTAGATCATGATGGTTGTTGTCCACATCTGTAAATATACTAAAAATAAATGAATTCTACATTTTAAACAGATGGGTTATGTATATACATTATATCTCAATAAAACTGTTAAAAATGAGAGTATTCAGATTAGATATACCAATTAGTGACAAGCTTTATCAACAAAACAGATCCAAAACTAGACAAAACATGGTTAAGCTTAAAACGCTAGTAGGATTATAAGACTACCCATTTCAGATGAGAAAAATAAATAACTACAACTACCACAGGTTTGCCACACACACACACGCACAAAAACAAGAATCAAATCAGAATCAGATATTTCATTACAAGATGCTGGATTACAATTAAGAAATATAGTCTAAGTGCTGAGGGGAAAGTTATTTGGAATCCAGAAATCTATATAGAGAAAAAGTTGATTTCAAGAAAAAGGGCAAAATTCAGAAACCTTTGGACAGGTGAAAACTTGTACAGTTTATCATCTGTTTACCCTATGAGAAAAATAAGTTACTAGAGAAAAATCACTGTATGTATTTTGCCTTTACCAAAAGCTATAAAAACTTCATTTTCTAGCTTCCCTTATGGCTAGAATTTACCACATGACACAATTAGCCAATGAAACTCAATTTGAATTCTCTCACTTTCTCCCTCCTCCTGGAATGCAGACAATACAAAACCTAGTAGCAAAAGAGTAAAAGCTACATAAAAAAATGGCAGATAGGAAGACAGGCAGCTAGATCCTTGAGGCATTGGCTAGCCATTCTAACTCTAAAATTGTTAATGTTTGAGATAGATAATTCCCTAAGCGGTTAAGCTACAATTAGTTGAGTATTTTTGCAGTCAATCACATCCTTTAGTGAGATATTCTTACAAATAAAAATAAATTAATATAAAAAGAAATAACATGGAATACGAATCACAATTGCAATTAAAAATTCAGAAAATGTAAATTGACTAAAGAAATTAACTAAAGGAATGTCCACTGGATTGAATGCTTACTAGAATACTTTTGGAAATTTCAGGCAATTGAATGGTGTAAAATTACCTTCTACATGGCTGAACGCACAATAAAACTTACATATAATATTTAATGGCAGTATTATTGGTTTTTAACTTTTAAAAGTAAGTTTCAAAATAAATTTTGGAAATGATGCTATTGTAAAGCAGAATTAATGTTATAAGGCTTGATAATTTAAAAAGTAGCAATTAAATTTTCAAAAGATAAATGTAAAAATTAGAGGACAGGTACTCTTAATTCTATCGTCTTTCATAGCAGGGAAATCTATAGATACTGTTGGTAAATCAGGCATTAGTATATGGCTTAATATAATGTAAACCACTAGAAGAAAGTAAAAGTTTTATAAATAATCAAGTCAGAAATTGGAGAATGGAGGAAATACAGGAAGTTGTGTGAGTTAAACTCCTTATCCTACCCCAAAAAGAGGTAATATATATTTTCTGAGCTAGAATATCAAGACACAGAGTAAATCCATACATAATATATAGAGCAAATATAAATTATATATAATTATATATGTAATATTTAATACAGTATATAATATGTAATATATAAATTATGTCAAGCATACAAAAATGGTAAGATAGAGAACTAAAAAGAGAGGTGGTTGGCCATTTGCCTAAAGGGAATGGATATTGGCAGTAGGAAGATTACTATTTTTCACCTGGTTTTGTTTCCTTAAAAAATATTTTGTAGTGTACATCATTTTTTAAAAATTTTTATTGTATTTTTCCCATTACCATTTAACTCACTCATTCCTCCCTCCCCGCTGCAATCACCACACTGTTGTCCATGTCAGTGAGTCCTTTAACCTTCTTCCTCAGTCTCTCCATTTTATAGACTTAAAAGCAAATTAAAAAATACATGTTTTAGAGAAAGAAAAACATCCAATTCTGATTTTCATGAATACTAACAGGACAGAGTCAAAATGTCCCCATCAATTTTTCCATAAATAGACAGCATGGTAAATATAAGTGCGTGGGAAATATCCCTGGACAGCCAATACTTCCAGTAGTTGTCCAAAGTTAATTCCTCACTAACATTGTCTCTGAAGCTGATAAATATGATGCAAAGTCTTTATTTTAGTTTTTATTTTTCTGTGTTCATCATATTTCAATATTTTTAAAATTATATGGTAATTCAGGAGACACAGCTCAAAATACTTAATGATAAATGTCCTTAAATTAATGCATCTTAAGCCATGTCTTTTGTTTGAGGTGAAACCGTAGTCTTTACATTCTTCCTTTCTGTATGCTACTGATGCTCATACCTAATCTTTTATGTATTTGTTCGACCAAAAACAAAACCTGATGCAAAACAGAAGTGAAGCCTCAGAAACTTAGGACTCAAGCTTAACCTTTGGAAAAAAAAAAGGACAAAAAAAAAAAAAGAACAAGAGGCAGTACAAGACAAAGACACACAGGATGCTTGACAACAAGCATCCAAAAGAAAAAAACGTCGGTGGAGTTAGATGGTGTCTTCTTCACAGATGGTAAAAGTAAAGCCAAAGGGAGTCAAGCTAGACAGAAAAGTTAAGACAAATGCTGATAGAAAGTGATGAAATAATGAGCATGATTTATAAAGTCAACACACAGAATCATAATAGTATAAATGCCAAAATTAACTATAAATATTAAAGTACAAATGAGGACTAAGTTTCAGAAATGGAAGTTAGTGCTATTACAAAAAGGGAGAAAAAATGTGGATTTGGGAATGAGGAAACAGAGTTCTGAAAGATTTATGTCTGATGCCAAGAATAGGTTTGAGTAGATTTCTAGTAAAGGGCACTAATGCAAGTTAAGGAATTATAGGTAACTCTAAACAAAAACTCAGTATTGTTTAACAAATCTACATCATTAATAGCTTTCATTCCCTATGTACAATTTTAATCTTGATTATGAAAAGATAAATTTTAAAATTGTGATATTCCATGTAATCCCCTCGATATTTAGTACATGTTTATTATAGCCTTTAATATACAAGTCTATAGAATGCTAAGGAATTGTAGTCAGGATTTAAACATCTTAGCATTATTAAAAGGGCCAGAAAATAGTTTATTTCTAAGTATTCCTGTCATTACTGTTATACCACTATTTTTTGAATTTGTGGTCCAAGAGTGAAATTGAGCTTCATGATAATTAATTCTCTGATGGTTTTATACCAAAAGGAAAAGATCATAATGATGAAGACTAATATAAATGTTGACATTTAACAAAATGTTGTAAAAGAAAATTTTATTATACTACAGTGGCTACTTACCAATTGATTTCTTAATAAACCAAAAGAATAAATGGACCTAACAAAAGTCTCTAAATTACTTTTACAGAATAGCTTCTGTGGATAAATCTTGCTTTTAAAGGTGATGAAATTGCTCAACTGCTATCCTTGGCATCCTGTGGATCATGAAAAAATCATGAATTCAAGTTTCTCAGGCCCTTTATTTTGGGGTCAAAGGAGATTAAACAGGCTCTTGAGGCCATTATCATTTGCTCATTGTTAAGGTTAAAATACATTCAGAACATGAACAGAGTTTAACTCAGATAAAAGAGAACATAAATGTACCCACAGAGCTTGTAATTTTAAAGATGCTTTAAAATCACGTAAAGATGCAACATTTGATTTAAATATATTATTTTTCACACTTAGAATGAAAGTCTAATTATACAGTATTTTATTTTTGTGTATACATGTAATAATGTCAAAATGATTCCTTTGATGTATTGACCTACGAAATTCTCTTGGCATGTGGCGGCATTCATTAATTGTAATCATTAAGTCTATAGTAAAGAATCCATTTCTGCAGTTATTTTTAAAATCCATCCCGATAAAGCCTAAAAGAGAATCCTAAAATACCTCCTGAAAAGCCTATGACAGGATACTGCCTATATTTGGCACTAGAATGAGATACGGAATTAAAATTACCACTAAGCAGTGATAACAACTTTATGAAGATGGTTTGATAAGAAACTCAGGTCAAGAGCGCGAGCACCAAGAGTATTCCACTTGGTTTAGCTAGCATTCTCTTCAGGCCTCCTTTGCTACCAAAAGACAATACATGAAAGAAAAAAAGCGGAACAAAGATTCCTTGTAAACATTGGCGCTTTACTCTGTGAGGCAGATGACTACTGACCCTTAGTTCTCTGTGATTTCCTTGCTCAACACTGTGCCTTGTCAGGTTGTAAAAGCGAAAGGTTCTCCAGGGTTGCTCTGCACATAAGTTTCTATGCGCTTTTATACATACTGAATACGGTGCCGGTGTTTCTTTGTAATCCATTTTTAGTTTGTATTTTTCCCTGTTTACTTAAAGTGCTGCAGTATAGGTTGTAGGGGTGGGGGTGGATATCGGTGCCGTCATTTTCATACTTTCCGAAGTGTTAAGAGCCACATTTTACTATTATCCCATTATTTTCTTAGTATACGATATCTAAAACAGATTTGATATTTTAAAATGTCTTTAAGGAAATCAACACAATTGACAGAGTTGTGTTTTGAGAGGTTGTGTCGTGGCAATTTTTCCTAAGCTCAGTTTTTAAATAATTTATTTATTTTTTACCTAGTCTTGTTTCTGCAGGGTGACCTAGGATTGGACAAAATGTTTCTCCCATCATGTTATTGGTGTTGATGTTTGGTTTCAGATGTTATAAATCAGTGGTGAGTATGAGTAAGTTATTCATAATAACGCTTCTAATGAAGTGTGGACATGACTTGAAAGATGAAGATCCTAGCCTTTTAATAAGGTTCATCTCAGGCTCGTAATAAAACCCTACACTGTTTCCATAATCCAGTGGAATTTTACCAACGTCAAATTAAGACACATAAGAGCACATTCTTAAAGTGTGATTCATAATCCTTAGGAAATTACTGTAATTGATTTACAACAAACCAGCTGTACTGAGAACTCAGCAGCCCCAGGTGATTATAACAGTTGTGCTTGAGTAAACCTGTGTGCACAACATGCTATTCTGGAATTTTTTATTTGTCAGATTGTAAAGTCCAAAGATAAAACATGTGGTTAGTGGAGAACTTTTAGCAAAACATACCTGAGAATAATCTTGCTAAGTTAAACATTTATTTAAACACATTAATAAAAATGTCAGACATTTAAAAATCACATAAAGAATCTATAAAGCTACCATGCATTTCTAAAATGGAAGAATTATTTTCCCTTTACTTTTGTAGATTCTGCCTAGTTCAAGTTTCTCCTTTTCATAAAAGTCTGGCATATGCAGTGTACTGAGTCTGAAAATGATAGAGTGTGCCTCTCTGGTATAGTCTTGTCAATTACACATGCCTTGTTTCATTAGCTACAGCTAATTATTAGGCATGGTGTTCTAGGCTATGAATTTAATATGAGTAAAATGAGTGGTCATTTTTTATGATTTCCTTCTAGTCATTTCAAATTCATCAGGCTACTTTTACTACATGTAAAAATACTAAGAGTATAATAATCCAAATCTTTCACCACCTTATTCAGTAACTGTGCATATTAAAGGTGACAAAGATAGATGGGATTAACTGCTTTTTTTTTTTCTTGACGGCTTTTGCCCACAACATATGTTCAGTGCTATCAGGGTTATTACAGAGAACACAGGCTAATCAGGTGGACAGATTCACAAACAGTGCCTGGAACACATGGTGGCCTCCCAGTGCTAATAAGGAACGTCTAAATCACTTGCAAACATGGTCAGATAATGCAAGGATTTGTCATTGTGATTTTGGTTTTGAAAGCTGTGATTAAAATAATCATGTTGTCTATGGAGCCTCTGGACTGAAAGGTGGGATGCTGGGACTTGACCTTACGGGCTCTGTAATAATAGTTCTCATTGATTCAACCCTCTCTGTGTTTACCTTTGAAAATAACTTGTGGTTAGGGTTTCTTCTTGAAGCTAAATTTCTTGAAGGGAGTTCATATCAGAAACACTTTTTGCTCAAAAGTTAAAAACTATTAAGGTTATTTATTAATAGCCATCTACTTATTAATTCCTTCCCCTATTAAGAGAAAAATGTTAACTAAATTTATTGTAATTGCAAAGATCATTCAAGAATTCAGATTCTGAGGTAATTCGGTGATCCTGTTCATCTAATTAGTATTTAAATGTACGTGAAAACTGCCACTAGTCTCCTGTGTAGCAGCACATCTCTGTACATGTGGGTATGTGTAACCTTATTTTTCAAAAATTTTAATCTATCACATATTTTATACATACACATATTTTATGTGACTGCAGAAGGCCTCCTACACAACTAACTGGAGCACATTACTCTTTATGTGCAAAGAAAATCAGAATAGAAAAGTTATAGGTAATATTTAGCTAAATGAAGTAATTTGGGAATTATAAGGAGAGTTTGTTAGGAAGAGAACTTAGGATAATGGGATTTCCAAGTAATGAGATCCATTAAGAAATTGGAGAAGTCTGTCAGCACAACAGCCAAACAGAAAGTCCTCTGGGTTCAACAATTATTCTGCTGACTTCCCTTGGATGTTAAAAAAGGAGAGATTTCTCTATTAAAGTTTAAATTCTTGGGTTCATGGCTTCCTCTCACATTTTTTCCTCCACTGAGTCCTCTTCCCTGAGCCTGTTTATCATATTCAGTGTCACAGATAATCATTACTGAAGTATGGAAAAAACTTAGAAATTAGAGGTATATGAATTTGAAGTTAAAATAGATACTATTGTATTACCCAGTTAGCTTGGCCCAAGTTTATAGTACTCTGCAGTCCTATCCAAATAAAATAGGATATTGTTCAAAAGTATAGACCTTTAAGACACAGAGGCTGTTTTAGAATGTTGATTTTGATATTACTTTGTAGATGTGTGAATTTGGGCAAGTCGTTTAGCTTTAATGAGCCTCAAATTTCTCATCAGGAAAACATAGAGAATAATACCTATTAAACAGGGCTCTTAAGAGGATTCAAATAAAAGCCATTTTGGCAAAGTGTTTAGTAGATACCTGACACATAGAAGGTGCTAAGTAAGTGGTGTCTATTGTATTTATGGGACAATAATCTTGGTTACTCCACTTTGGATTTTCAGGCCTGGCTCTAGGTTCTAATCTTGGGGGGGAATATTCTTATTAGTTCTCTCATCTCTATTAGGTTGGTCAAGACATCCATATGGTTTTTTTCCATAAAATAAAAGCCACATTTTTAATTTTCACCAATAACTTTATTGACTTGGATATTTTGAGTGCGTTGGTTATCTCCCACATGGTATAACGTTGATCTTTCTCGATTAATGTCTTGATTTGACTGTTATCCACTCCAACTGTTCCACCTGACTGAGGAACATCGCCCAGCGAGAAATCTCCAGCATGAGGTTTTGGAAGCCACTTTTGACACGTTCAATCAGTCACAGCACCTTCTCCAAACACTGCACAAATCTTTTTGTTTGTTTGTTTGGGTTTTTTTTTTTTTTGCATTTCAGTTGCATTTTTACCTTTCTTGAAATAATAAAGCATAGTATGCCAAAAATGTTGCGTATTTTCTTCCATCTTCAATATTAAAATGGCTACACAAAAATTCACTAATTTTGATTTTTTTTAATGCATGCTGTTGTGACAGCTGTCACAATATAGTCTAACCAAATTGTTTTGAATGACATTAAGGATGGTGCTACTAGAGCCATCTTATGGAAAAAAACAAACTTTTTGGTCAACCAAATATTTGACAAAGAGTATAAGTTCCTCTCTTTTTCATCTACTTATTAGGAAGCTGTGACTATTTCTGCCCAGGACAGTGCTTCACTTTGACTACAACTTAAATTTGCATTTCATCAATCACTTGAACAAAGAACTACTTCAACCTCTACCATTTTCCACCCCCTACCCCACCCTCACTCTTAAAACATTAACATAATTGCATTCAAATCCATTTTTGTATACCTCAGAGAAGAGTTATCCCCTCCCCCTGGTCCATAGTTACTTTCTCAAACTCCCAGGGATCCTTTTTTATCCCATTTCATTAAATCCCCACCTTTCCATTAAAAACATTCTTCCTCTGGTCATCTTGATCTCTTATCATAAAGCTCAACGAACACTTTTCAGTCTTTGTGTGCAGTGTTGGGAAACGTTGATCATCCTCTTCTGGGAGTTTACCTCTCTTACTTTCCAATGGCATCACTCTCTCTGGCCCTCCTCCTGCCTTTCTGGCTACTTATTGAGATCCATGAGCTCCTTCTCTTGTACCTGTTTCTACAACATAATTGTTCTACATTTAGTTCTCTTTCATTCAATAAAAGCACACTTGTTGGTCTGACATACATCCATGATAATTACCTGCATCTCCAGCTCAGCTTCATAGTCAAGGTGTTGGTCCATAAAACCACTGCCTAAAAACCAATACTTGGCCAGCAGTTCAAACATACCTCAGAAAAAAACAAGACCTCTCTATAACTCTCAAATCTTAAATCTGTATCTTGGAGACTCATACAATCATATTGTCAGTTGCACAGGATGTCTAAAGGTTATTTGAGATATTTCACCTTCCCTACATTCACTCCATTTCAACAGTTTGCCGATTCTAATTTTGATATACTTAACAATTTCTTTCCTCTCTCTACCACCTCTGCCTTTGCCTTATGTTAGATCCTCATCTTTTCTTACCCAGGTTGTCTATTTATCTTGCCTTCTACTCTTCCTTCCTTCCCTTCCTCCCTGATCTATTACATACACTGTCACAAAAGTGATTTTTCTAAAGTCTAAGTCAGATCTCTAAAATCATTCCAAGTCTTTCTATTACCTTCAGGATACAATCTATCATGAAAGGCACCCTGCACGGCCTTCTCCTCCCACTGCCTTCCTACATATGTTGGTGCTATCATCATGCTGACATGCTTGTAGGCCCTGGAACATTTTGTACATGTTTGTGTCTTGCTCTGCCCACATTCTTCCAATTTCCCTAAAACATCATTCACATTATTTTTTAATTAACTTCATCCCCCTGGTTCTTTAATACTCACCTCAGTATTCACCAACATGAAGAGACTTTCTCTCCTGGCAGAGTGACATGGGTCTTCTCTGTGCTTTGGTTGCAGATGATAGGTATTTCTACCATAGCTCTTATCACTGTGAATTTTATTTATTTATGTTTTACTCACTAGACTAGAGATTGTCTAAGAAGAAAGTATGACCTTCACTTTGTCAGCTGCACAGGTCCTCTCACCTAATGCATATTTGGCACTTTATAAAAATGTACTAAAGTAATAGCTAGATAGTCACCTCAATTCATGTTCCTTGATCTCTGCCATTGGCCCCTTTCAGTTGTTCATATGTATATACTGTGGTCTTTTCGTTCCATTTTGCTTTTCCTACTTTTTTCTGATCCTTGTTTTTCAGGTTTTTACAACAGGTGATTTACTTAAATATATCTGTTACAGAAATCTCTATCTCTTCTTTCTGTGAGTTCTGATTTTTCTTGACATCTCTGACTGAACCTTACTTCCACTAATTATAGGCTCTTAGCTCTTTAAGACATTGGTAGCACAACCTGTTTGGCTGGGAGATTGCATTCATCTCAAAGTCCATTACATCTCTCTCAAAAACATACTAGTTTAAACGCCCTATAACATGTTAAATTGAATTGATATATCGTCTTGAAAAATTACAGCTTTGATTTCTCTTAAAGCATGCAATATACTAAGACCTAAGATTCATATTTCAATATCAATTTATTTCCCTTTGAGAGGCTATATATCAATCTACAATAACTCTTTAGAAAGAAGAGTGCTTTGCTTACAGCCAGACCATGCTGCCAGGGTAATTATAAGTGAAAATATACCACAAAATATGGACTTAACAGTCACAGATTTAATGCAGGCATTTCATAGAGTGGGATTATCATAGAAGCTTCATTCCTACTAGAACCTATCTTTGTGTTTTTATTTTTAAAAAGGAGAATGCTTTAGGGCAATGATAATAAAGAATAACATTTATAAATATTATATACTAGGTGGCTAGTGTGATTTCAAAGCCTTGTCTACATTATAATCTCATATGGTCACCATTCTTTCTTCTTTCTTTGGAGTCAAATTTAATTAGAGAGTTTTTAAACTGATGAGACTAATACACCAGGAGAATTTCCAAATATGTTTTGACCACAGTATATATGCACCAATGATGTATTCAGCAAAACTTAATTTTGATCTAAATTTCCACTTCAATATGTTTTCTTTACAAAACTGACTTTCAGGATCATTCCAACTGAGGTTGTAATCAATAACAACTCTTTGGAGTGACCTTGGCAACATGGCTGAATAATATGCCCCTAATTTGCATCTGCCACTCAATAACAATTTGGTATTGATCCACAAAAAAGTGGGGGGCATTTGCAGGAGCTATTGGGTGCATCATCATGTGCCAAAGGACCTGGGGAGTGTCTCGCCCACCCATGTGTTGGGTATTAGTCACACAGACATTGGTCCTGGCTGTGGACAGTGCAGTGACCTATGAACCAGTTCCAGCTTCTCTCAGTAGTGGTCAGGGAGCCCATGGAGACCACTATTTTAGATAATCAACCATAGACAAAGTACCTTTGAGAAAGCCCAGGTTTCCAGTAGAGAAGTTCCAGAACAACACAGGAGCAAAAGAGTATGAGTTGGTTGTACTGGAGAGGGGAAAGGAACAATTTGACTTTATCCATATCACCCCTCCCCCAGGTGACACATCTCAAGTGCCCAGAGAGACCTTTTCAGCCTGGGATTTCTCCAATAGAAGAAAGTGAGAGTATGTGAAAGAGTGCCCAGCGTCCCCAGCTGTGAAGAACACTGTCGGGGAAGTCGATTTCTCTCTTGCCACATCTGGAGGACGGAGTCATAAGCTGTGTGACTAGGGATCAGGAAGAGCCTGGGAGAACAATAGATAAGACACTCAGAGCACATTAAAAGAACACAGGTCTTACTGACTGCATTGGAGACTCCTTCAAGGAGTCTGCCCATAAGCTACTAGAAACGCCTCCCACACAGATCTCCCCCAGCTGGCCCACAAGCACTGACACCCCAACCCTGTGCTGGCTCTCTGTGTGCACTCCCAATGGCAGCAAAGGTAATCTTTGGTTGATGGTTATTGAGCAGGTAAGAAAAGTCAGCCCAAATCTGCCAGCCCAGGAGAAACCACAAACTTAAGCTTCATTCAGCTCCACCCTTGGAAAAGCAAAAAGGAGGTTGTCAGCACCCAGCCTAGTGTGCTGCAGAACTGAGAGACGGCATAACAAGTTTAACAACCCTACCATAGATTGAAGGGAGGGAGGGAGGGAGGAAGGAACCCTCAGAGTCACTAGCAAGGCTGACAAAAGTTTCTCCCCTAGATTCAATTTGTGAAGACTTCAGGAGGTGACTATACTTCATATATGAAGACAGAAATGCAAGACTTCAAGGAACAGGAAAAATCAAGGATATATGACATGTCGAAAAGTTCACAATAATATTCCAGTAACTACTCCTAGTACACGGAGATTTGCAATTTACCATAAAAATTCAAAATAACTATTTTTAAAAAGCTCAGTCAGCTGCAAGAAAACACAGAAAGAAAATTCAGTGAAATTAGGAAAAACAATACATGAACAAATTGAGAAGGTTAATGAAGAGTTGAAATCATTTTTAAAAAAAGAAAAGAAAAGAGAAAAGGAAAAAGAAAAAAGAAAACCCAGAAATTCTGGGCCTGAATGAATGGAATGGAAAAAAAAAATGCAATAGAAAGCATCAACACTAGGAAGGACCAAGCAGAAGAGACTGTAAATCAAAGACGGGACCTAAAAATTATCCAGTCAAAGAGGACGAAGAAAAAAATGAAAAAGAATAAAGAAAGACTAGGTAAGATATGGGATACCATCAAAAGAAACAATCTGCAAATTATTGGACTCTCAAAAGGTGAAAAGGGCAGAGAGCTTACTTAAAGAAACAGTACTTGAGAACCTCCCAAATCTGTGGACAGATTTGTATTGTGTACACAAGTTTACAAACCTCTCAAGTCAACAAACAAATGAAATCTAAAGAGATGGTCCCCAGAACACATAATAAGACTCTAAAAATCAAACACAAACAGAGAATCTTAAAAGCATCCAGAGAAAAGAAGTTTGTAATTCACAAGGGGAGCTCTGTAAGACAATCACACTAATAATAAAATATCCCCCCCAAAAAAAAAATTAAAAAAATCCCATTCACAGTAGCATAGAAACAATACTTAGATATAAATTTAACCATGGAAGTGAAAGATTTGTACACTAAAAGCTATAAGACTTCAATGAAAGAAATGGAAGGAGATGCAAATAAATGAAAAGATATTCTGAGATCATGATTTAAAAGAATTAATGTTGTTAAAATTTCTATGCTACCCAAAGCCATCTATAGATTCCATGCAATTCCTATTCAAATTCCAATATGATTATTCACAGACATGGAAAATACAATCCTAAAATTTGTATGAAACCACAAGCCAAAGCAATCCTAAAAAGAAAAACAAAGCTGAAGAAATCACATTTTCTGATTTGAAAGTATACTAAAAAGGTTTTTAAATCAAAACAGTATGGTGCTAGCATAAAAATAGACACATAGGCCAATGGAACAGAATCTCATAGCCTGTAAATAAATTCTTATATATATACAATCAACTAATATTTGACAAGGAGCATAGATTACTTCATAGGGGAAAGACAGTCTCTTAATAAATGGTATTCGGATAACTGGATAATCACATGCAAAAGATTGAAATTGGACCCTTACACCATTCATAAAAATTAACCTACAATGCTTTAAAAACTTAAACGTAAGACGTGAAACCATAAAATTCCTATAAGAAAACATTCTAAAAAAGCTTCTTGACATTGGTGTTGGCAATAATTTTTTAGACATGACACCAAAAGCACAAGCAACAAAAGCAAAAATAAGTGGGACTACGTGAAATTAAAATGCTTCTAAACAACAATAAAAAAACAATCAACACGGTGAAAAAGCAACCTATAGAATGGGATAAAATATTATATACCTGACAAGAGGTTAATATCCAAAATACATCAAGAATTCATACAACTTGATAGGAAAAAAAAATCCAATTAAACAATAGACAAAGTAACTGAATAGGCCTTTTTTCCCAAAGAAAACACATATGGCCAACAGGTATATGAAAAGATTCTCAACATCACTAATCATCAGGGCCATGCAAATCACAACCACAATGAGATATCTCTTCATACCTACTAGAATGGTTATAATTTTTTAAAAAGACAAGAAATAACCAGCATTGGTGAGGATGTGGAAAAAAGGAAACCCTTCTCTACTGTTGGTGGGAATGTAAATTGGTGCAGCCGCTATGGAAAACAGTATGGAGGTTCTTCAAAAAATTAAAAATATAACTACCATATGATCCAGCAATCCCATCACTTGATGTATATATATACCAAGGAATTGAAATCTGGATTTCAAAGAGATATCTGCACTCCATGTTCATTGCAGCATTATTCATAATAGTAAAGGTATGGAAACACACACACAGACACATACACTGTATGTACATACCATACGCTACCATACATGTAACATATTTATACTGTATGATAACATAGAGTAGATATGTACACTGTATAATTGTATCTATGTGGAGATATATAAATAGAGAGGTATATATGGGAAGATTTTGTATATAAATGTGTTTATATATGGTGTATATATATGGTGTGTGTATATATATGTATGTATATAATGATATATATGAAGTCTCTCCAGAAAGTATACAGTCATGGACTATGAAAAATAGAGACATTTATTGAAGATACAAGATACAAGAAACATTGCAAATAGGACAATGACACCTAGGTCCCCTTCAAAGTAGGCACCTTGGGACCTCACACAGTTCTCCCAATCGTCCTCAGTTGCCCCATCATATTTTCCTGAATCTCATTGATGGTCTGAAATCTCTTCCCTTTCAATATTATTTTAGTTTGGGAAAAGCCAGAAGTTGCAGGGCACCAAATCTGGGCTGTAGGGGGCGCTGAGTCACTGGGTGACTTGATGTTTCACCAAAACACTACACAAGACATGATGCATGAGCGGGCACATTGTTGTGATGAACCTGCCAATCACCAGTTGCCCAGAGCTGCGGCCTTATGAATCATTCAAATAGTTTCCAAGGAGGATTGTTCAAGCTTAACACAAAATTTGATGCAGATTCCTTGCTCTACTTGCTCAATCATTTTGAATGTGATGGCCGCACAGTACACATGCTCACTCAATGATATCTACCACCTCCCCTGACTGGTACAGTGAAGTCATCATTGTTCACTCATGCACATTCCAGTCCACTTTCCTTGGCTGCCAGGTTACATAAATGTTGTACAAGCCATTCTTGTTATATTAAAAATGGTTGGACTTCTTTTGGACAGAGCTTGTACAATGGGGTGTGTGTGTGTGTGTGTGTGTGTGTGTGTGTGTGTGTACCATTCTTACTTATTCGTTTATCTGTAGATGGACAAAAAGACTATTTCTATATCTTGGTTATATATACATATACATAAATTCCATTTTTTGTTTATGTAACCTTTAGGATGTTTTTTTTTAACCTGTCTGAGGTTGTTTCCTTATCTATAAAATGGGGTTAAAGAACTTCTAAATTTATAGAGCTTTGTAAGCTTTCAATGAGATATTCATGTAAGGCTTTTATTTATTAATATCATAATTATATTTATTATTTACTTATTTATTGGTATCATAATTCTTGTTATAAAACATGTATACTTTATCATTTTTATATTATGTTTTATACTATATGTGTATAATATACATATATTAAATGTTTATGATCAAATATTCATCAATATTTTTAAAGTGACAGTTTCTCAGTGGTGAAGCTGTTATTAGTTATTTTGTATATTTTTGGATTTTTCTTCAGTGAATTAATATAACTTTTACAATAAGAAAAAAATAAAATGTCATAGGTCTGGTTAGGGTAGGGATTGCAATAGTAATATCCAAGCCTCAGATTTCAGTGGCTTATCTCTTACTTCTACAACGTCTGTATGCGTCTGGTGGCTCCCTGGGGAAGCACATGCCAAGTAGAGATGAGAGTCTGTTTACATCACGAAGCTACACCTGCCTTCTAGATCTCCATAGAGGGGGAGTAAGCTGGAAGGTTTTCTGAGGCTTTGCACTGCCTTTGTCTGAAGGTAACACATGTTCCTTCCACTCCTAGGCCACTGGCCAAATCAAGGGTTTGGTCCTTCCCATCTGCATTGGGGCTGGAAAGTGTTGGGGAATATGAGGATATATGATAAGAATTAAATATGTCTTCCACAAAAAGTGATAGCTAAATGAAAACAAAATAAAAAGATGTTATTAAATTCAGAAGTGTATTTCATGTGTTCACTTGCCAATTTTGATTTCTCCTATCTTTCAAAGAGAGCACAAGTTACAGGCTCTCTTTAAATTTTTTTCCTAGACTGGCCTCCCATAACAGCTATAACTAAAGAATACTGAGTTAAACTGGCACCTAAGAAAGACTATTTTAGGACTGGCAAGTCAATAAATATCTTCAGCCTTCATTTCCTTATTTATAAAATAAGTGACTTAAATATTATATTCTCTAATGTCCTCTCCAGCTAAAAACATGCTGCCTTCTTAAATCAAACATATTCCCATCAGCTTGAAAGCTTTGTTATTACTCAAACTTCAAAGACTACACTTTGAGGGATCATTTCTATAGTTCGTTACTATAACTTCAATTTATTTAAGCAATTCCATCTTTTCATTGGTAACATTAGTGTCATAAACCAAAATTAAATGTCCTGGGGTATTTATTTTTGGAGCTTTCTCATGGAATTCTTGGTAAAATAAAGACAAATAAATATATTCACAGGATGAATTGCAATTCCATGTCAGTTTAGTTCTTTTCAAGTAAATCAGGCCTCTTAGAACATGTGTGTGGCAGGAGTGGGTGAAATTTACTTCATAGCTGATGCTTACAACTACCCTCTGAAATCAGTATGGTTATAGTCATTATAAATATAAAGAGACTTATTTAAATTCACAGTAAGTAATCAAATTGGATTTTGAACTAACTCAAGTTCCCAGTCCAGGGCTCATGACATTTTTGTACATTTTGTATTCAGTCTTCCCACAGTAAAGTTGGGGCAGTACGGAGGCCAAGTTTTACCTTGCTTTGGCTAGAACTGAGAATTAAATTGAGCTAAGCCAGATCAACAGGAGAAAAGCATACAAATGTACAAGTTATTTAATACAAGTTTGACCTGATACAGGAGACTTCATAAAGAATAAAGACCCAAAGAAACAGATGTCAGAGGGGAAGGAGGTTGGGAGCTGGGTGAAAAAGTTGAAGGGATTAAGCAAAGAA
Organism: Mormoops blainvillei; assembly: GCA_004026545.1. Lineage (NCBI taxonomy): Eukaryota > Metazoa > Chordata > Mammalia > Chiroptera > Mormoopidae > Mormoops > Mormoops blainvillei. The sequence continues at coordinate 9,845 of PVJD01012527.1, read as the reverse complement.
AAAAGCCAACACAGACACAGTATAATGATTACCAGAGGGAAAGAGGGGTGGGGGAGGTGGAAGAGGGTAAAGGGGGGGTAAATAGTGATGGAATGAGATTTGGGGTGCTGAACACACAATATAATATATAGATGATGTACTATAGCATTGTATACCTGAAACCTATATAATTTTATTCACAAATGTTGCCCCAATAAATTCATTAAAAATTAAACAAAGAAATAACAAAATCTACTTGCTTTTATATTAAACTGAACAAAGAGACACAGTTGTGGAAAAAGTGACTCAACAATGTGGAGAGGCTAAACAAGATAAGAATGATTTTAACAAAGTCTGTTTGTATGGAATTCTCTGCCTCAATCTTCTCATCCTTGATGAAAAGAATATAACTTGCCTTCTGGTACAGGGAGGACATCTTTCATATAGGAATTTCATCTCCTGCTTTTAAGAAAAAGAAGGAAAGTCAGAGTACTTTTCTTTGTTGTTTTTCCAGTGCCTTTAACTCAAATAGCCAATATGCCAGAGCAGCATATTTTGGGGTGGCATGTTCTGAACTCCTTCAGGGCCCAGCTGGAACAGCAATATTGCTACTTCATTTTAGTTAAAAGAGATACGGGAGCTCCCATGAACCATTCTGGGAAAAACTGGGCCATGCTGCTACAGATTGTCTCACTCAGAGGAACCTAAGAAAATCACAGTGAGAAAGTCAATGTGAAGGCTAACAGTAACGACGCCTGCATCTCTAGTTCCTTTTATTTTTTAGCAAATGGGTTCATTATAAAAATGCGGGATTTTTCATATATATACCGTCTTCAAAGACAGGGACCATCTGTACATCACTCACCACTCTCAAAAGTAACTAGTGCCTAGCAACGCAAAACTCATTGGAAAGAATGAAACCATGTAGATTTTCCCAGTAGAGCACAGTAAACTTTTCACATAACAAACCATAAATATAGCTTTCGAAGGGGAAATTTATGATTTCTATCACTAAAAAAGGAGGAAAAAAATCAAAACTAGAGAGGCATCATCCAAAGCTGTGCTGCTCATAAGAATATGAAAAAGTAAAACTATCTACTAATTAAATGAAAAAATATCCTCCTCTGAGAGAAAGCAGATTGGAATATTGGCAAGATTCCTATATTAAATGCCTGTAGTATAGCATATAATATTGCTCATTTTAAATGCTGAAAATCATATACTAGACATCTCACTTTATACTTGGAAAGATCCACTAACGTTCATATTATACAATTGCTCTTGGGCGTACGTGTGGTATATGTAGGGAAGAAGTACTTGGCAAACTTTTTAAAAAATATTTACTACCAAAAGCCCATACTATGGAGGACATTTTTAAAACTAGTAATTGTATTATGCATCATGATGTAGGTTGTGAATGTGCACTGAATCAGTACCGACGAAGCAGTTCCGTGCTAACAAAGCTCGGCTCTGTTCAATGAATAATAAAGGTCTGTGTGGGACTGTCAATCCTCACACGGTTTGATCGTTTTAATCAACAATATATGTCTTCTGATATTAGGTTAGGACTGAACAATGGTGAAGTTAAGGAGATACTAAAACCAAACTCATTTAGTATATGCTTTTAGAGATGATACAAAATAACAAACAACAATAAAAAATTTGGTGAATTAACACAAGTATGGAAGCAGCCAAGCAGAACGATATACTTGAGAGAGTTTGAAATGAGCGCCGGCATACCTTGTGTTATGGCACTTTCTTTTACCATACTTCACAAATATTGTGTTTTTGACAAATCGAAGGTTGGTGGCAACCCTGTACCCAGCATGTCCATCGGCACCCTTATTTCCAACAGCATTTGTTCACTTCATGTCACATTTTGGTAATTCTCAGAATATTGCAAACTTTTTATTATTATTGTATTTTTCATGATGATCTGTGATCGGTGACCTTTGGTATTACTGTTGGAATCATTTTGGGGCACCCCAAGCCTCGCCCATAAAGACTGATAAATGCTCGTGTGTTCTGACTGCTCCACTGACTGGTCGTTCCTCCATCTCTGTCCATCTCTTTGGGCCTCCTTATTCTATGAGAAACAACAATATTAAAATTAGGCCAATTAATTGCCCTACAAAGGCTTCTAAGTATTTAGTGAAAGGAAAGTCCCACGTCTCACTCTAAATCAAAAGCCAGAAATGGTTAAGGTTAGTGAGGGAGGCATGCCAAAAGCTGAGACACGTGGAAAATTAAGCCTCTTGTGCCATACAGCCAAGTTTTGAATGCAAAGGAAAAGCTCCTGAGAAAAATTAAAATTGCTACTCCAGTGAACACTTGAATGATAAGAGAGCAAAATGGTCGTACTGCCGATACGGAGAAAGTTTTAGTGGTCTGAATAGAAGAGCAGCCGCAACACTCCCCTGGGCCAAAGTCTAATCCGCAGCAAAGCCCTAACTCTCTTTAATTCTGTAAAAGCTGAAATAGGCAAGAAAGCTGCAGAAGACAGTTTTGAACCTAACAGAGGTTGGTTCATGAGGAAGGAAAAAAAAATCCATCTCCATGTCATAAAGAACATGGTGAAGCAGCAAGTGCTGATGTAGAAGCTGCAGCAAGTTATACAAAAGGTCTCACTAAGATAATTCATGAAGGTGGCTACAATGAACAACAGATTTTCAGTGTAGATGAAACAGTCTTGTATTAGAAGAATTTTCATAGCTAGAGAGAAGTTAGCTGCAGCTTCAAAGCTTCAAAATCCAGGCTGACTCTCCCATTAGGGGCTAATGATGTTGGCTACATCAATTTGAAGCTAATGCCCACTTACCATTCTAAAAATCTTAGGACCCTTAACATTCTGCCTGGGCTTTATAAATAGAAAGTGAAGTCTGGATGACAGCACATCTGTTTACAACAAGCCCACCGTTGACACCTACATTGTGAAAGAAAGGAAGAAAGGACAGAAGGATGGAAGGAAGAGAGGAAGGAAGGAAGGAAGGAGAAAGTAAGAAAGAGAAAGAAAGAAAGAAAAGAAAGAAAAAGAAAGATTACTTTCATTTTTTTATTTCATCTTTATTGTATTTTTTCCATTACTATTTAGTCCCCTTATATCCCCCTACCCCCAGCAATCACCACCTTGTTGTCCATGTCCATGAGTCCTTTTCCCTTTTTGCTCAATCCCTCCTCCCCCTCAACTCCCTACCCCTGACTAGCTGTCATCCTGCCATCCATCTATGAGTCCATCCCCATTTTCCTTGTTAGTTCAGTTTGTTCATTAGATTTCCATGTGTGAGAGAAATCACATGGTATTTGTCTTTCTCTGACCGGCTTATTTCACTTAGTATAATGTTCTCCAGGTCCATTCATACTTTTGCAAACAGTAAAATTTTCTTCTTTTTTATGTCCAAATAGTATTCCATTGTGTAAATGTCCTGTAGTTGTTTTACCCACTCATCTGCAGACAGATACTTCGGCTGCTTTCAAATCTTGGCTATTGTAAATAATGCTGCAGTGGACATAGCGGTGCTTATATTCCTTCAAATCAGTGTCTCCTGTTTCTTTGGATAAATTCCCAGAAGTTGAATCACTGGGTCATAAGGCAGATTCATTTTTAATTTTCTGAGGCATCTCCATACTGCATTCCACTGCAGCTGCACCAGTCTGCATTCCCACCAACAGTGCAAAAGTTGTTCTCCTTTCTCCACATCCTCACCAGCACTTGTTTGCTGATTTATTGATGACAGCCATTCTAACAGGTGTGAGATGATATCTCATTGTGATTTTAATTTGCATTTGTCTGATGATTAGTGGCATTGAGCATCTTTTCACATGTCTATGGGCCATCTGTATGTACTCTTTGGAGAAGTGTCTATTTAGTTCCTTTGCTCATTTTTTAACTACATTTTTATGGTGTTGAGTTTTGTAAGTTCTTTATAAATTTTGGATATTAACCCCTTGTCAGGTGTATCAGTGAATGTGTTCTCCCATTCTGTGGGTTGTCTTTTTATTTTGTTGATGATTTCCTTTATTGTGCAAAAACTTTTTAGTTTAATGGAGTCCCATTTGTTTATTTTTTCTTTTGTTTCCCTTGCCTGGGGAGATATATCTGATAAAATATTGGTACAAGCAATGTGTGAGCTTTTGCTGCCTGTGTACTCTTCTATGATTTTTATGGTTTGGGGGTGAACATGAAGTAGAATTTATTCTGGGAATGCAAGTTTGGTACAACATTCACAAATCAATAAATGTGATTCACCACATAAACAAAATGAAGAATTAAAACCATATAATCATATATCAATAAATGCAGAAAAAACATTTGATAAAACCCAGTACCCATTTATGATAAAAACTCTCACAAAGTGGGAACAGAGGGAACATACCTAAACATAATAAAAGCCATATATGACAAACCGACTGCCAGCATCATCCTCAACAGGCAAAAACTACAAGCGGTCCTTAAGATTGAGAGCATGTCTGCTTTCACCTCTCTTATTTAACATTGAACTGGAAGTCCTAGCCACATCAGACAAGAATAATAAATAAAGGGCATCCAAATTGGAAAGGAAGAGTAAAACTGTCTTTATTTGCACATGACATGATACTGTACATAGGTAACCCTGAAGATTCCATCATGAAACTACAAGAACTAATAAATGAATTCAGCAAAGTAGCAGGAAACAAAATCAATATCCAGAAATCAGTTGCATTTTTATATGCCAATAACAACCTAATAGGAATGGAAATTAAGAAAACAATCTAATTCACAAATGCTACAAAAAGAATAAAATATCTAGGAATATGTAGGGGAGGGGTCGGAGAGGGGACAATGCTACTGAGGTTTGCTTGACATTTGCCCCATTTCCAGTCACTTCAATTCCTTCCTGTCCTCTAGCAACTGTCCCGGTGGTAGTTCCCAGTGTAGGTGGGTTTATATTTGTTCTAGGACCATGTAGAGTATTCAATGCTTTTGAACAGCCTCTCCCAAGAGACAGCCAGTTTCCTCTGCCACTCCAACTCCCACCGGTTTTTACAGCCAGAAGTTATGAGGTTTTATTTTTCTGGTGATGAAACACTGGGCTGCACAGCCTGGCCTGGGGCTGGGATTGGTCAGGTGTGAGGTACACCTCCCAATGTTATCCACTACACATGAATGTGGGACCTCCTGTTCCAACAGCCACATCACCACCACTGCCTCGCTGCTGTCATACCATGTCCTCTCTGCCCCAGTTTCCCTTCTCTGCCCCTCCTACCTGTCTAGATGAATATGGCTTCTTTAAATCCGTGGCTGTCAGACTTCCATACAGTTCAATTTTCATACAAAGCCACAAAGCAGTGAAGCAGATTGCCTTGCCCTGGCAAATACCTAAGGCTCTACCCCATACAACTTAACAGTTGTGCTAAGACAATGAGTCAAAGCAGCTCTACCTAATACACAGAAACAAACACAGGGAGACTTCCAAATTGAGGAGACAAGGAAATATAACCTAAATGAAGAAACAGAACAAAACCCCAGAAAAAGAACTAAGCAAAACAGAGATAGCCAATCTGTCAGACTCAGAGTTCAAAACACTGATGATAGGGATGTTCAGAAAACTCACTGAATATGGCAAAAGCATAAGGGAAGAAATAAAGGCTACATTAAGTGAAATAAAGAAAAATCCACAGGGAACCCACAGTCAAGGGAAGGAAGCCAGGATTCAAATCAGCAATTTGGAACAAAAGGATAGAAATAAACATTCAACCAGAACAGAAAGAAGAAAGAAGAATTTTATTTTTAATGAGGCTAGTATAAGAAGACTCTGGGTTATCACAAAAGTACCAACATCCAAATCATAGGGATGCCAGAAGGAGAATAGGAAAAGCAAGACATTGAAAGCCTATTTGAAAAATAATGAAAGAAAACTCCCCTAATTTGGTGAAGGAAATAGACATACATGTCTAGGAAGTACAGAGAGTCTCAAACAAGTTGAACCCAAAGAACACACCAAGATACATCATAATTAAAATGCCAAAGTTTAAAGATAAAGAGAGAATTTTAAAAGCAGCAAGAGAAAAGAAAAGAGTTACCTACAAAGCAGTTCCCATAAGACTATCAGCTGATTTCTCAAAAGAAATCTTACAGGCAAGAAGGGACTGGCAAGAAATATTCAAAGCGATGAAAAGCAAGGACCTACAACCTAGATTATTCTTTTTAGCAAAGCTATCATTTAGAATGGAAGGGCAGATAAAGTGCTTCCCAGATAAGGTAAAGCTAAAGGAGTTCATCTTCACCAAGTTCTTATTACATGAAATGTTAAATTTAAGTAAAAGAAGAAGATCAAAACTATGAACATTAAAATGACAACAAACTCACAAAAATCAACAACTTAACCAAAAAATCAAAAACAAAATAAGCAAACAAATAGAACAGGAAAAAAATCATAGACATGAGAATCATTTGAAGAGTTATCTGTGTTGGGGGGAAGGGGGAGAATGGGGAAAAAGATACAGGAATTAAGAAGCATAATTGGTAGGTCTAAAATACACAGGGGGATGTTAAGAAAAGTATAGAAATGGAGAAGCCAAAGAACTGGATGCACAACCCATGGATATGAACTAAGGTGGGGTTGGGGGTGTTGCTGGAGATAATGAGGTACCAGGCAGAGGTGGCAAAGGGGGTAAAATTGGGACAACTGTAATAGCATAATAAATAAAGTATACTTTAAAAAGAAAAAAATACCTTGGAATAAATTTAACCAAAGATGTAAAAGATCTGTACTCAGAAAATTATAAGACACTGAAGAAAGAACTAAAAGAAGATACAAATAAGTGGAAGTCTATACCGTGTTCATAGATAGGAAGAGTTAACATCATCAAAATGTCCATACTACCAAAGCAGTCTAAAGATTCAACCTAATTCCTATCAATATTCCAATGCTGTATTTCACAGAAATAGAAAAAATATTTCAAAAATACATATGGAACTACAAAAGGCCCTTCATAGTATCAGTGATCCTGAGAAAGAAGAACAAAGTTGGAGGGATCACACTACCTGATATCAAACTATGTTACAAAGCCACTGTAATCAAAACAGCATGATATTGGCATAAAAACAAACACATATATCAATGGAATAGAATAGAGAGCCCAGAAATAAACCCACACCTTTATAGTCAATTAATGTTCCACAGACGAAGCAAGCACATACAATGAGCTAAAGATAGTTTATCCAACAAATGAAGTTGGGAAAATTGGACAGATACATGCAGAAAAATGAACTAGACCACTTTCTTACACCACACACAAGAATAAATTCAAAATGGATCAAAGAAGATCCCTTTCAAAATATTATGATGGCAATGCAACGTTCATCCAAGAGCTCTGATTGAGACATACAATGAGATTACTGCCCTTCTCATGCCTGTTAACACAACATCTATTCCACAGCCCATAAATCAAGGAGTAATTTTGGCTTTCAAATCTTGTTCTTTAAGAAATACATTCCATAAGGCTCTATCTGCCATAAACAGTTATTTCTCTGATGGATCTGAGCAAAATAAATTGAAAACCTTCTGAAAAGGAGTCACCATTCAAAATGCCAGTAAGAACATTTGTGATTTATGGGAAGAAGTCAAAACATCAATACTAATAGAAGTTTGAAAGAAGGTGATCAACCCACATGGATGGCTTTGAAAGCTTCAACACTTCAGTGGTAGAATAACTGTAGATGTGGTGGAAATGGCAAAAGAACCAGAATTAGAAGTAGAATTAGAACTAGAAGAATTAGGAGCTTCCAGATGTGACTGAATTGTGGCAATCTCATGGTAAAACTTTAATAGATGAGGACTTGTGTCTTAGGGATGAGCAAAGAAAATGGTTTCTTGAGATGTGATCTACTTTTGGTGAAGATGCTGGAAAGAGTATTAAATGACAAGAAAGGATTTAGAAAATTATATAAATTTGGCTGATAAAGTATAAGCATAAGTATAAGTATAAAAGGGTTTAGAGAGGAGTGGTTTCAATTTTGGAAGCCACTGTGGGTAAAATGCTATCAAACAATGCTGCATGCTACACAGAAATTATTTGTGAAAGAGTCAATTGATATGGAGAGCTTCATTATTGCCCTATTTTTAAAAATTGCCATAAGCCATTACTTCAACCTTCAACAGCCACCACCCTGATCAGTCACCATCAACACTGAGGCAAGACCTTCCACCAGCAAAAAGATTACAATTCGCTGAAGGCTCAGATAATGGTTAGCTTTTTTTTTTTTTTAGCGAAGTATGTTTTAATTAAGATATATACATTTTTTAGACATACCATTATTTCACACTTACCAGACTACAATAAAGTGTAAACATAACTTTTGTATGTTCTGTGAAGCCAAAATATTTGTGTGACTTGTTTTATTTCAAAGTCACCTTATGGCATTGGTCTGGAACTGAACCCACAGTATCTCCAAGATATGCCTGCAGTTATTTTTAGCAAATGTAGTTAAATATCCTTCCTATCCCATTTCCCTGGTGTCTACCTTTCCACATTTAATGTGTTTATTCAATTCCTCAAGCTAGAGATTAGAAATCTTCTTAGACTCTTCTTGAAACTTCAATTCACCTCCTCACAAGCTGAGGAAAAATAACAAGAGGATACTGATTGAAGCTGGAAGAGTCATCCCTTCTGAGAAGACACTCAGGTTTGACCATGGGAGCTTGTTTGGAGGTTCTAGCAGGGGAGCACAGCTGCTCGTGCAGCCTATACCGAAGAACGGTGCTCTCCTCTAGTGGGGAAGGTCATCCTCTTCAACTGAGCATGCAGTTCTGGGAGAGAAATACATGAATCAGGGAGAGTGGGAGGGGACACCTGCCTAGCCAGCTAGGACAGCCAAATCAACCCAGGTGGTCAAGGGGGTGACAAATATTGCAGCCAGATCACCCTCATATCCTGAGAAGACACTTACTTTTGAAAAGAAAAGAGAAAGCAGAAGAATCTACCTCTAGACTATGAAGTAATTCCTCCTGTTTAATAGCCCAAAGTATAGTCAATTTAATCTTTTAAAGGTGTGCTGGTAATGTGAGTTATTTTAATGATGAAGAATAATACTTCCACAAAAGAAACTATATTTAATTCAGTAAACAACTATCCACAGGAAATTGGTGTTTTTCAAATTAAATAATCTTCATCTTGTCTAACAACTGAAAAAGCAATGCTGGACATATTATTAATGATCATAATACGTCAAATGACCCTTCAGCTGCTGCCGGAATAATGTTTTGTGGCTACTGCTTCCATTCTTCTCCTGACAGAACTAGTTAATTCAACTGTTTATGTAAGTCAATTCAAGGGAAGTGCTCATCTCATCACACCTTTTATTCTCCAGTCTCACAAATGGTCTCAGGGATATTTTACAACCCAAACATGTTTTCAGCTGAAGCATCCTATGATGACTCTGTTGGGAAAACAAAGATCACACACAGATTGAAACATCAAATAACCAACAAAATTGAATCACCAAAACTTCCATGTTTTGAAAGAATAAGTTCCCATTAGAAATGGGCAATGAGTTGAATTTCTAAAGGTCAAATATATTTAACTTCCTTCTCTACCAGGAAAAGTACAATACTTGTTCTATTACTTTAAAAAATAAAAGAGGAGAGGAGAGAAGGAGGGAAGATGGGAGGGCAGGGAGGAGGGAAGGAAGGAAGGAAGTGTAGAGGGAATCAAGGCTGATACCAAAGATGTAATGCTAATTGCCCTGACTTATGATGTAAATGCTTCTCTCCCACCTCTGTAAGCCCTTTTCACGCCAAATCTATACTTCGCCTCCCAATACCCTCCCCCACTTAGCCCAGCATAAAAGGAATGCGGGGCTATTGTTCTGGGCTCAGAATTTGGAG
>PVJD01012526.1:0-39185 GCA_004026545.1 Mormoops blainvillei | reverse complement strand
GGATGAATTATTTCAAGGCAGTAGACAGACATTAGTGACAAATCTTCAAGAAAGAAATAATAACTATCCAACGTTTTATAATTTACAGAAATGATTATCCTGGTGTTAAATTAGAGTAGACACGTTTAGTGTTTTTCCCCCTACAAGATGCTGAACAACTCGAGCGGAATGACAGCAAACAGGTACAAACACTCGTGGACCGTAATTGGGTTCTACAGTGTTATGTCACGTGGAGAGGACCTCTTGGTCTTCTTAAAAGGCGGGACACTGTCCAAGCTCCTTCGTGCCAGCTTGATATGCTGTACAATATTTTCTGAACAACTCAGTGCTTTCTAAACTCAAAATTATTGAAAAATCCATGACGACCCAAATGTTATTAATACTTTTTTCATAAAGCCTGGATCCAGGAGTGACTTACGTCAGGTGAGGGGGGCGGATCGTGTGTGCTCAGGTTTAGATCTTGACTTCACTTCACGTTTTATATTTTGTTCATTGTGGCTTTGGGGCATTATTTTTAATGTTTTAACTATTGCATTCAATATCGCCTACTTTGGTTACCAAAATTTTTGCCACTCCCTTATATTTTGCACCTTTAGAAAACCCCTTACTGTACTTGCCCTGGTGTCCTCCTGGGTGAGCAGGACTTTTAAGGGAACCCCACTCAGGGAAGCACTTTGCAATGTACCGGAAGCCTCATCATCCTGTCTCTCTCTCTCTCTCTTACACTCTCTCTTTCTCCCTCGCTCTCTCTTTCTCTCTCCCTCTCCTCCTTTTTGAGCTCAAGCTTTGCCGCATCCCATGAAAAGACCTGTGTGGGTCATTTCTGACAATCATATCCAGGCTCCAGGCTCCAGGCTCCCTGGCCCAACTGCGCAGCCCTGTCCTGTGTGGGGTCTCGCCTCAGGGCAGGAGGGAGGGTTTCCCGTTGGGCTTCTTGACAAGATATGGAAGGGGTTTGCCCAGAGCCCTTTGGCCATCTTTCTTGTCCCCTTAACCCACCAAAAAAGGAACCAAAACAATCTGACAATCAACTCTGTCATGTGAAGGTGTCTTTTGTCATCAGTGAATCTAAAAAGATATTTGTTCTGTTTCCTGGGTGTACCTGCGTGGGCAGTGGGAGCACAGGTCGCTGACAGAGACTGTTGCCCTGGACAGACACCTGGAGAGGGGATCGGGAGATGCGGGCTGTTGACGGGGCATTGCGGTGATGTCACTGTGAGACTTTCTCCTCCATGTCCTCAGCCATTTGTAGGTGAGACAGGAGTCCTCCCAGATCAGGGGTCAGCAAACGAGAGTTTGTGGGTCAAACTGCTCCATTGCTTGTTATTTTATGCCTGTGAGCTAAAAATGTTGGGTTTTTTTAACGTAAATGTTTAAAATCAAAGAAAAAAATAGTATTTAATGACGCATGATGAAAATGACATGTAATTCCAATTCCAGTGCTAATGAGTTGCATGTTACGGGTGCACAGGTATCAGCATTCATTTCCGGGTTGTCGGTGGCTGTTCGTGATCTATGGCAGCTCAAAAAGGCTAAAGCCCTTAGGATCTGCTCCATCCTGAGAAAAAACCTGCCGACCTCTGACCGAGGTCACCCTGGATCTCGTTTCACCTTCAGAAAGGCGATAACCCAAAGCCACTGCTGGAGCCTCTGATGGGAACGCGTCACTGCCCCTGTGGAACTTGCTCTTCGGGCAGCAGTTTAAGGGCCTCCCTTGCCTCCATGTCAGTCGGAGGGAAGGAGCCATTTTGCTGTATTGGGGGGAAAAAAAAAACATCAGAAGAGTTTTCATTATAAAGAACCGTAATTAATGAAACTTGATTGGTTGACTTGATAGATGATTTGATTTGTATCCTCGCTGCTTCTTATAAAAGGAGGCCAAAGTAGTAGGTAGAAATACACATGTAATATACAGAAAATTAAAGTGCAAAAAAGTGGCTAAATATATTCCCACGGGTATGTTTATGTTCATGCACTCAAGCAGAAAACTCTCTGGCAATTTGTTATTGAGTTAATAATTCAGCCAACACATATTTTTAACATATTTAATATGTGTAAAGCACTGCTCTAGTTCCTATGCACATTCAAGAAATGCGGAAGGAAATCTTGGTGCTCAAGGAGCTTACGGTCCAGATGGGATGATAGGATTTCAATGTCAAATAATTAGGGATCAGAGGAAAGATCACAGGGTGCCAGGGAGAGACTATCTGGCTAGGAGGACAGTGATCTAGATTCCAAGTCACGTGCCACCAGCACTAAGCACGGAGGTGGCGAGCAAGACATTCCCCTTCTCAGGACCTCAGGAGGTGACGGCAGTGGTTGGAACAGAAGGTGTCTAATTCATGGTCTCTATTGGGTGGAGAGGTGTCGTCAACTCCGGGATCCGTGGGAAGTTTGACGCACTGGCGGACTGGGCACTGTGCTGAGCACAGTGAGCTCCCGGGCGAGCCTCCCGGTGAACGTCTCTCTTGCAAAGGAAACAGGGACCAGGTGGATTTTCACAGCCTCGCAGAGCAGGTGCACTGACGTTAGCATGGGGGCAGTGGGCTGCCAGTGAAGGACCCCTGGGCAGGCAGTCAGGAGAGCTTTTGGAGGGAGGCGGTGCCTGAAATCCAACCCACAGTGTAAAATGACGTGGCTACCAGGATGATGTAGGGAAAGGAGCTTGGGTAATGACTGTAACAAAATCAAGGAAACAGCAACAATAATAAAAAAAATAACAAAATTAAAGGTACACAGCATAGCAGAGTATATGTAGGGAAGCATGCATCTATCCATCCATTCATTCATTCATTCGACACATGTTACCAGGAACTCACAGCGAGCCAGGCCTGGTCCTGGGCTCTGGGGACATTATGTAGGACGAAACAAAGTCCTTGCCCTGTGGGAGCTCACATCTTAGTAAAAGAGACAGACGATAAACAAACAGTGTGATTTCAAATAAAGATACCAGTCATGGAGAAAAATACAATGAGTGACGGAGTGGAGGGTGTTTTTCTTTTTTAAATAATTAATTGGTCAGGAAAGGCCTGTTTAGGGAGGTGAAATGGGATAACAATTCAAAATTTATAATAAAGTGTAAAAAAATAGCAAGTGCTAGGACAAGCAGAGGGAAGTCAGGAGTGGTCGGCAGGGGAGGTCGTAGAGGGTCTTGACTCTGGGCTTGACTGGATGACCATCAGTGGGTATTGGTGTAGTAGCGTGGTCAGTCTTTCATGCTAAAAGCATCCCTGGGGTATCCGTGCAAAGGATTGGTGAAAAGAGACCCAGGAGATGCTCTTTCAGGCCCAGGAGAATGGCACTGGCCCTGGTCCAGGGTGGAGCAATGGGTCAACCTGGGTGAGCCAGTTCCCTGCAGCCATGTGAGTAGGAGACCCGGGTGGGGGGTTGGGGGGAGGCATACGGAGGACAGCGAGCAGAGGGGCTCAGTCCTGCAAGGAGCTTGTGTTAGACAGAATGGCATCCAAGTGCCCGTGACAGTGCAGGCACACTCTGAAGGCTCGGATACCCCAGAGGGAAGGGTTGCCCCAGGGCACAGTCATTTGGTTTCTGGGCAGGATATAGAAAGCGGTTATGCAGAATCCTTCGGGGTCAAGCTGACTTCAGGGAACCATCTGGTCATTGCCTGCCCTGGCTCTCAAAGGCCAAAATGCTGAGACATTGCATGTTGGGAGAGCAGGGGGACGGGCCCCCTTCACAGAGAAGGGCAGGTCTGGAAAGAGGCCTGTCAGGGCCCCTCGGTGATGTTTAGGATTTAGTTGGTTTCCACCACGAGGCCTTCGGCTAAGAAACGTCGGCGTCTCTCATGAGCTTCCTATCTGCCAAACCCCTGCTCTCAGCCTGAGCCCCTTAATTGGTCATCATGGTCTAGACAGAATTGTGGGGGGCAGCCCTGAGGAGGTTGAAGCTGAGATGATGGCAGCCACCAGAGTCCTTCAAAGGCTGGCAAAGCCCTTGAGAGGTCTGCTTACTGAGTCTCTCTCTTTTCACAGGAAATCATTGCGAAAGGCATTGAACACTTGCTAAACATCTAGGGCCACACCCCAGATATGGGCATGACCAAGATGGTTGCCTGCAAAGAGCTATTGGGTTACTGAACCAGTGGGTTGCCTAATCGATTGGTTGATAATATATTTTCATACACCACACCCACTCATCTGCTTTCCAAACTGTGTCGATTTCCCATAGATTAGCAATACAGTTGGCCATTTCTCTGTGCCCACCTAAGAGAGCGTGATCTCAGGTTGTCTGCTGTCCAGTTCTTACTGAAAACTGTGCTTGGAAAAATGATGCAGAAGACAGCGTGAAGTGCACATTATTTACCTTCTCACAGAAGTTGCTATGCCAAGTTAAGTTCTTTTATCAAGTTAGGTCACTGGAAAACTATGGAGCTGGGCCAGTTTATCAAGCCCCTTGCCAAATCCCCTTCACTGAGTTGCTTCTTACCTACAGTCAAGGAAAACGGTCCTAGGAAATTTGTTATACTTTTGTTCAAATAACTAATGATTTGGACTTGGTCCATGCTACTAACTAGCTCTTCCCAGAAGATTTGACATATACCCTCTTTTCTTAAAAACAAAGTGAAGATAAAAACACAAGTTTATAATAGACAGTTTTCCCTTTGGCTGCTAGGGAACTCAGGGGCAAACTGGTGCCCTGGTGGTAAGCTCATGCCACGTCCCCTCCTCCTTTTCTTGGTATTGAACTTCCATTCTTGGTCATTTATTGTTTAACTTAGGGAATGGGAGTCCCCCAAACTCCTTCCCCAGTGGCTCTCCAAAGACATGGGCTATGTTTAAAATAAAGATAATATTGTGTTGGGTCTTGCATATGTGTTAGTCCAATCTTTTGAGCTAGACTCCCAACTCTGGAGAGGGCAGGAGAGACTATATTTTGTTACTACTGCCCATGATTCTAGAACAGTGATGACCTCACAGTAGAATGCTATTAGTTGCTGAGCATGTAACAACATCTAACTGCGTCATGCTTTGGCCACACCTTCACTGGACATCAACATTCCCCCTCTATCGTCCTGCCTCTCCTTTGACCTCAGTCCACCTATGAAGAACACATAGGTAGAATCAGTTTTTCCTTCTTCTCTGTTCCGGTGCAGCCAGGTAATAAGGGTCATGGGAGGCAGGGGCCTTGCCTGTTTCACCTGGTGGACACTTGTGTCTGGTTTATCGCTTCCAGCACCTAAGACAACCCCACAGCGAAGAATTACTTGGCCAAAATGTCAGTAGTACCAAGAAACTTTGCAAACTACTTTTGAGCCGTTTGATCAGTAGGTGTTCAATGCATACTTGTGGAAGGCTTTGTTCTGTCTAGAGGTGAAGATAATGCTAGTCCTGTCACCTTATTCCTACCAGAGAGAGGATCTATTTTTGATCCTGAAGTTTGTTTGGGACTTTTCATTCTCTTACTTAAGGGATAACACACAGCGCCCTGACTGGGAAGCTCAGTTGGTTGGAACACCTGAAAGTCGTGGGTTTGATCCCTGGCTGGGGTGCACACAGGAGGCAGCCAGTGGATGTTTCACCCCCCTCCTCTTTCTCTTCTCCCCCCACCCCATCTCTCAAAATCAATAAACATATTCTAGAGTGAACATTAAAAATAAACGGATAACAAATTAATTTTTCTGTATAATAATAGTCATTCTTGCATTTCTGACTTTCTCCCTGGATCTTCCCAGACACTGGCCCTGTTTAGGTCTCTCTGCTGTGACTTGCCTGGTGCCCCAGGGGCTGCCACCCTGGCCGCCACCACAACGGAGTGGGGGATTGAGATGGCTTGCTCTGGGAATGCCTGCTGGCTTCCTGGAAAATCCCCCCAGTGCGGTTTTAAATCTGCCCTGGGACAGTCCAGACACCCTGGGATCCTGCCACTCTGCATCTGGTTAGTATTTCCTCCCCTCGTCTCAACCTCAGGACTGGCCCGGAGTGAAAATGAGATGGTGATGGGTCACTGAGGTGGCTGAGCCACTCCTGGGGCGCGGGCTCTGTGGTCCACGTTGCTAGCCAGGCCATCCCCGTGAGGTCTGCAGTTTTCCAGGAGACCTAGCTTGTTCTTACAGATGGGAAACTCAGAGAAATGAGTGACTTGCCCAACATTTTATTTTGGGTTGGTCAAAAATCCATTTAGTTTCTTCTGTAAAATAAAAGATACATTTTTCATTTTCACAAATAACTTTATCAATTTGGATATTTTGAGTATGTCGGCTGTCTCCCACTGTTGGCTTCCAGTGGGTAGAGACCAGGGGTGCTGCTAAACATCTTCCAGTGCATAAGACAGCCCCACGGCAGAGAATTAATTATTTGGCCAAAATGACAATAGTACCAAGAAACTTCACAAACCACTTTTGACCTATTTGATCACTCACGTCACCTTTTCCATACACTGCACAAATCTTTGTGGGTTTGTGTGTGTGTGTGTGTGTGTGTGTTTCATTTGCATTTTTACCTTTCCTAAAATAAATAAAGCATCATACACAGAAAATGTTGCGTTATCTTCTTCCATCTTCAATAGTAAAATGGCTACCCCCCAAAATCACTAATTGTGATTTTTTTAAATGCATGCTGATATGACAGCTGTCATAGTACACTCTACCCGACAAAATTGTTTCAAATGAAGTTAAAGACAACAAAGCGCTTCTAGAACCATCGCACGGGAAAAAAAAACGAATGTTTTGGCCAACCCAATACGTGTCTTTGGAAGAGCTGGATTTGAAACCCCCATCTACGTTGGATCCCATGGCACAGCCCCTTCCACAGTGCAAAACGGGCGAAGTTTCTCCTGTGGCCCCTGCACAGCCCCGCTCGTCCTCCTGTCGCTGTGTCCGCCGAGCACTGCCTGCCGAGGTGGAAGGCGGGCAGGCGGAAAGAGGGTGTGCCTGTCTCCCCTCCCTCTGGCCGCCCCTCCCTGCCATCCCTCCACTCCATCCCCACCCTGGAGATGAAACTGGGCCTTCGAGCGCATGTCCTACAACACTCCACATTTGCCCAGCACTTGGGATGGTGGGAGACGGAGTTTAAAAACACACATTTTCCATGAAGGGTTTCATAATCCATAATCCATTGAACTATGGGATGTTGCCAACATTTGATTATTGTTGGCAATTTCATAAGGTCCTTTCTAATAGTAAAAGGGAAGAGAGTAACAATTCAGCGAGCACTTACTCTAAGAGAGACCCGGGGTAGCTGACTTTGACTGATCTGGTAGTTTACGTTTCACAGCGGCCCATGAGTTTCAGCCCCAGAAGACCTCAGGTCCAGAGAGGCCATGCCACTTGCCCACGGTCGCACATTTAGGAAGTGCCTGAGGCATGATTTTCACTCCAGTGTCCTTGACTCTGAAACTCTTGAGGGTCCTAAGTGGAGGTGCATTGGTACTGGTGGTCACCGGCCCGAGGGACCTAGGGGGTCGGTGCTTTCTGCAGTTTTGGTCTGGCTAGCAATGTGGACCACAGAGCCTGTGTCCCAGGAGTGGCTCAGCCACCTCGGTGACCCATCACCATCTCATTTTCACTCTGGGCCAGTCCTGAGGTTGATAGTCAAAGTACCATGAAGTCAGTCAATCAGAACTGAGACCCGACCAGTCGGGACGGAGCCTGGCCGTGAACCACGAGAAAGGCGTCGCGGCGGACGTACGGCTCTGCTGGTGGCAGAGGTGGGGGCCTTGTTGCAACTCTGGCTTTCTGTTTGTCTTTGTTTGCAGGGCACTCCTAATGGTTCGCTCGTGGTTTAGCTAAACGTCACTCTCTCAAGATGCCGCCCACGTGGCTGGACACAGCGTTGACCCCTCTGTCCCTGGGCTTGGCCAGGGCTGGACTGGGCGCTGCAATGTCAGGGGACGTGACACAGTCAGATGCCTTAGACATGCCTGTTCTTCTCTGGATACATGTCCCCATGCGCCTGGGGTGGCCTGGGTCCCAGAACAATCACACGGTGAGTGAACCTGAATCCGATCTGCAGCCTAAAACCACATCCAGCCACAAGCAGCCCAGAGCAGAGCCGTTGGGGTCGGGGGGCGGGGGGGTGACCCAAGTCCCTCTCAGCAGAACTCGAGTGAGCCTGAGACCAGGAAGCAGGAGAAAACAGACTTCGTGGTCGAGCGCTGAACTGGACATTTGGTCTGCAGTGTAGTTACTGAAGCTGCAGAATTAAGGAAGGGGCGCGGAGCTTCTCAGAGCGTGACCTTCGGAGTCACAGGGTTGGTTTGAACCCGCGTCCTGCCCCTTCCCGGCAGTGTGATCTTGGCTTGAGGTTCCCTGTGCAGGAAATGCTTACGTGCCTTTTTTTTTTTCCTATGGAACGTTTACTTTTATACAAGAGTTTCAGACAAGGTGGCCATGATTGTGTTAATTTATGTCAACAACTAATGTAAAATTCTCCAGTAGAAAGGCGATTATAGATATGTAGCCTCTCGCCTGGAGCTGAGAACACCTACTTCCTCCGGGCCCCACGGAAGACCCTGCCACAGGCTATTACCCTCGCTATCTGCCTCAGTGACCCCGGTGAGCCCTGGTGATGAAGGGTCAGAGACGCAGCACAGAGCATGCGCCATGCAAAGCTCTAAGGCGGGCATTTGGGCGAGGCCCTCGCACCCAGGGAAGAGCCTGGTGAGGACGCCGCAAGGTCGTGGTCCTCTGCAAACCAGGAAGCGCCCTCTCGACAGAGACGCAACAAGCCGGAACCTTGATCTTGGCCTTCTGGACTCCAGAACTGTTAGAAAATGAAAGTCTGTTGTTTAAAACCCCCAGTCTGTGGGACTTAGTGACAGCAGCCCAAGCAGACGAAGACAGCCGGAAACACGTTGAAAGCGCCTGCGCTCCTTCACGTGTCCCCACCCCCTGGAAGCCACAGGAAGGGCCAGGGTTGCAGTGCCTCCAGTGCAGGGGCAGGATGACTTACGGGTGGCAGCCGGTGGCATCTCGGAAAGCAGAACCGACTTCAGCCTGACACCTTTTGCTCCAGGAAAGGCATTATTCAGGTTTCACACTGTTTTACTCTCACGAAAATTAGCCCCTGCTTCTTGTATAAATATCGAATAATAAGGAGCCACAGTCTCCCCAAAGGAGCCCGACGAGGACCTTGGAGGCACCTCGGGCTCAGCCCGGCTTCGATGCCACGTGATCACTCCTCTCTTCATTTCCAGGTGCAGCCTTCCTCATACAGCCGTTCTGTTTGCATTGCACGTGAATGTGTGTGTGTGTCTCTGTCCACGTGTGTGCATATGTGCATGCATGCATGGGCACACACGCATGCTTGTGTGTACATGTGTGTGAAAGAGCAGCCTGACCCCTCTCTCTCCTCCTAATTAAAGGGAACTGGTGGCTGGTGGCATGGGGCACAAGGGGGGCGAGGCATTGGGGCGTGCAAGGGATTGCACGGGCCCCTGAGAATGCCGAGGCCCACCGGCCCTGCCGGACTTCGGCCTTCGTATCTGCTCAAGAGCCCACGTGGGCCTAGACGTACCTCCGGTGCTTGGAACCGGACCCAGGCAACCCGGTTCATCTAGCTGCCCCGTTGGCAGGTGGAACGCAAAAGAAATGCCGCCACAGGAAAATGGGGTCTGCTTCGGAGCCACGGGGCAAAGGCTCAGTCAAAGAAGGACGAGGGAAAAGGCCGATGCTGCCGACTCTCCACAGGCGGCTGCGGTTTCCTCCGGGGGACAGGCTGGTGTGCACGGAGTTTGTGATAAACAGAGCCTGCGAGTTTGACAGCTCAGTGCAGCGACGCGTTTGATGCTTGCGATGTTTCTATTTATAAACTTCGTGTTCTCAGATGGGACAACCAGAGAGTCTTCTTCTTTCCTGGCCTTTCAAGTGTTTCATTTCCTTCTTCACATGTCTCTGAAATGAAGGGCGGGCACAGCCGCACGCGTGTGCAGAGCCCCAGGCCCAGGCCGTCCGCCTCCTGCTTGCAGCAAGTTCATCTAACTCCAGCGCGTCTCTTGAGAGGCAAGGGCGTCGTTGTTGCAAAAGAGAGAGGAGACGGGGCTTGCGAGGAAGAACCCCAAGACCCAGCCGTGGCTGCTGTCTGTCAGCGGGCCCTCTGAAAGGCACCCTGCTCTCATGATGATCCCAGGACCACGACACATGAGGTGCTGGGGGCTGAGAGTTCTGAGTGGGCACTTAGATCATTTAACGCCCAGGGCCAATAGTTGAGGTCAGAACAATTTGAATATCTCTCAGGCGAAGGCACCAAAGTGAAAGGCAGTGAAATCCAGCACCCAAAGCCACAGGGCAGGGCCAGAGCTGGCGCCCAGCACTAGTGGGCTCAAACTCGGAATTTCTGCCCCACTCCTATGGAATCACCCAGGAGCTGGGCATGGTGGGTGGGGGTCGGGGTGGGGGGCTAGTTCTGGGGAGAAGCTGAGGGTTTGTTGTGGTGAGAGATTTAGAAGAAGTAAGAAGAAAGCAGTAATTATGTTACAGGGAAGGAGACCCAGACACGAGACAGGAGATAAAGGAACAGGCAGGTTAAAGCGACATGACTGTCACAGTAAATGCTTTTCTGGGCAGAGGGGCCCAGCTTTGTGGGATAGTCAGGTATCGGCGAGCAAAGGGGGGAGGCGGCTTCAAAGGCAACTCCTGTGACACTCCACCCTGCGAGCTCCCAGCTGCGGGAGCCGAGCCGCTGCCAAGAATGCCCTCTTCTGGTGATGTTCTCAAAGCCCAGGGCGACAGCAAGGTGGCCTGAGACCTGCGTGTTTCCAGACCTGGGTAAGACTCCAGCAGACACCGTTTCACCTAAGCAAGTACCACGGCCCTCGCTTTTCCTCTTTGGTCCCCAAACTAACCATAGGTAAATGATTTTAATAAGGTAAGATATACCATTCTATAGGGTTGGCTTTCTTTTCTTTTAATTTTTGAACCCCAAATAATACTCTCTGTGTCATCTGTATATTTATGATAGCTCAAAGACATGGGTGTGTGGATCTAATTAAAAATGTGAAAGGGTTTAGCAGCCTGCTGCTTTCCTGCAACTCTCTGGTTGCCAAATCTTGGCAGCCGTGTTGAAATGGAGCCAAGCGTTTAGTGTTCAACTGAACCCCTGCCAGCCGAGCGCTGCATTGTGGGACCAGAGAGTCTGGAGGTGCTGCATTCAAACGCGCTTGCGCAGGGCAAGGCAGGGAGCAGGGCCCGGACCCGGCACCCAGAGGAAGCCGGCACACCGGCAGGACGGACGCTGGCTCCATGGGGCCCTCCACCTGGGCCGGGCCCGGCTCTCACCCAGCGCGAGGCAGCATCCCTTGCATCCCTTATGTCCCCTTGGACGTCGGTAGGACTTCAAGGCACTAGGTGGGAAGTTGTCCCAACAGCGCTGGCTGTAATTTAGTTCAAACCGGGACTCTTCAGAGGTCTCAACTTTCCTTCGGCGGCCAAGGCCTGCACTGACCGCCGTCCGAGGGTGGCTTTCCAGAGCGCTGCCGCTGCTCTCCATGCCTGTCAACTGTTCTCTGTCTGCTCTCTGAAGAAGCCGAGGCCTGCGCTGGGCTTCTCAGGCCCTACGTGCACCCACACCACTTGGGGGAAACGCGGGCTTCGGATCCACCGGGGGAAGGGGAAATTTCATTTGGCCAAGATCAGAAGTTACCAGAACTGCCCGTGGACTCCGTTATGAAGTCAGGCTCCAGCATCCACGGATTCAAGATGGATGGGCTCTGGACAAGTCCAAGGCAGTGGCTTGGAGTCAGAGGGAACACGCAGAGCGGGGTGGGGTGGGGTCAGAGGGCTCCGTGTTCTCCACCAGACATTGACAAGATATGTAAAGGACATCGAAGACACGGGTGACTTTTTATGGCTTCAGAATGCACCAGCTATCAGCAAATTAAGGAGGAAAAGCGAGCTTATTCCATCTTTACAGAAACACTCCCCTGCAGAGAGTGAAAATTCAGCTCCGAAAAGATCTGCTGTGACTTTTTTTGGAGGGGCAATACGTTTTGGTTTGGGGGGGCTAGAGTAGGTGATGAGGGAAGATTTTCTTATAACTTTATATTTTCTGTATTGTTGATTTTTCATGATAATATTTGATGATGTATTCTTTTGTAATAAAAAAAAAAAGTAGAAGCAAACCAGAGAGCTTGGCAATCACCTGTCCCCAGGGCAGGCCACCGCAGTGCAGACAGCAAGGACAGCAAAGTCCCCCGTGGACCCCAGGCTCTGGCACCGAGTTCGGGGACGTTAGTGGGTGTAGGTGCCTCTGCAGGGGTCCCTGCAGACTGGGCCCTGGTGTGTTCACCGCCGGGGGTGCTTTGGGTACTGGAGATGCCCACGTGAAGGGGCACATGCCCAGGGGGCCTTGGAGGGCGCCTCACAACCCCCCAGCCCTTCCCCTCTGGGGCCAGACACCAGCCCAGATAGAATTTCATCCCAGCAGACGGCCCCTAAGTACAAATTTCTTCTAAAAACCTCTGGACGGGAGCTAATCACTTCGGAACTCACCGAGCCACCGTTCATGATATCAGAGGAACCCAAACAGAAACGAGGCCCTGGGGAATGCCAGAGAAGTCTCTCTTTCTTTGTGAATAGTCAATGTGTACGTCTGAAAAGTTTAAAATGACATGCCACACGAATCCAAAGTCGCCATCCTTGTGCCAACCGCTTGTGTGCTGAAACAATAAAATGCACGGACTCAGTGTAATGGAGGGAGACGCCGGTCAGGGACCCCAGCACAACGGGGGCTGGTATTTTCTCCACCTTGAGTGGGCAGGGCACACCACTTGCTCTGCGGTCTGGATTATGCCCAGTCAGCTATTTCTATCACAGAAAGGGAGGCCCTTTGCTACGGAGAGTCCAGGATTTTTTTTTTTTTTTAGGAAAATTCTACTCTAAGAGACATTATTGAATCTCATTTCTAACATGTGGGCAGGTGATTGTCTAACCCACTGAGGGAAGATGCTTGAGGTAAACAGCCAATTAATTAAAGAAAACCTCTCTCCCCACCCAAACCCTGGAAATGCCCTGCAATGGAGAAAAACACATGCACGCACACATACATGCAGACACACGCACACGCACACACATGGTTGCTTCCAGGCAACCAAGTCCTCTGGCCCAACTGCCTCTGTTAATTAAAGTCTACACACTTTGAACCCCAGCACCCTTCCTCTCATGGCTGCGTGACCACAACCCCCCACCCCACCCCCCGCTCCACATCCAAGCAACATTTGCTCCAACTTAATATTCTGGTGCTTTCAGGAACAACATTTAAAAATAAACCCTGTTGGCACATTGTCAAAGTCTTGTCTAAATTCCTTCATGACAACCACCCTAGGAGAGATTGTAAAAGCTGAAGGAGTTGGGGGCAGGACAATTAGGAGCCCTCGTTTGGACCTATATGTCCAAACACTGCCCCGTAAGAATGCATTTACTCTGATTCTTCTTCTCTCACGTGCGTGTTGGTGGGGGGCATCCCTCTAACTACAACTCCCAATGCCCGAATCTCTTTATTCCTTGTCATGGGTCTCGGGTACCTGGGTTGGTGGCAAAGAGGCTCTTAAATCCTAGAGCAACTTTTGGCCCATGGCCCAGGCCGGCCACTGGAGAAATAAGGGAGGGACAGAAAAGGGACCTTGGGCAGGTGTCAAAATGTTATCCCTGGTCCTCGGTAGTAATCTCTGCGAAACAACCTTGTCGGCTCCATTCCTATCCGCAACCTGCTCTCCTTGGTCTGTTGCTAAGAGACCAGCCTGTTGTTTACAAGATCCTCGGTGGCGTAGACTTCATAATTTATAATTTATTATCTTAGTGTCAAAACCTGTGTTGGTTTTTATTTTATTTCGCCATAGATCCAATAATTGTTAGATGCAGCAAAGGTCACGCATCTGCCGGCGGTACGGTTGTCGCTGTGACAGCATCCCCGGCCGCCCCTAAGTTTAGGGGCCGCAGAAGAAAACGCTATTATAAACTGAAGATGAATATCATTTTCTGTCCATTAACTTCACGCATTATGGGACTGCTCAGGTCAGTGGATTCCCTCAAGATTTGCTCACGATTGAAAACAGGTTTCTGTCCAACCACGGAGGCAACGCGTTGCGATGATTTCAATTATCACAAGGAAGGAGTTGAGCCGTCTGGCCGCAGACTTCAGCCCCCCACGGTTCGGCCCGCTGGTCCGCTCCCCACCAAGCCCGGGGCCACGCCTCTTTAGCAGCGCTAGAAATTCTTCCCCGAGCCATTGCCGGGCTTTGCGGGCACACAGAACTGCCTTTGGAGGGAATTCCCGACTCCCAGCGAGTCAGTCGATTCAATAAGGAAGTGATGTCACAGAGAAAAGAGACATTTAGGTCAAAGAGCTCAGTGGTAACACACTTTGAGAAGAGAGGCAGCAGTACACATGTTCTAATCAGGATCACTGCTGCGCGTACTGCGCCAGGCTCAAGGCCAAGTGCCGAATCTGAACTCACTTACCTAAAGCTCCTGACGAACCTATGAGGAAAGCGGGAGGAGGAGGCCCGTTTTAGAGACGACGAAACCTGGGCTTCGTGACTTTATGTACATGGCAGGACTAAACCCAGGCCTTGTGATCCTAGGGCCATCGTTCCCATCGAAATATGTTTTTAAAATCCTTGAAGGCTGTGCAGTTTGCCTGTTTAAGAAGAGTCCAGTCCGCAGACATTTGACGAAGCGGGGAATGTAACAGAGGTTCCAGAATCGTATCTCTGTGTTATCTGTCTCTGTACAGGCTTCGAAATCTCTCTAGAAACCACAGAGCGTGAGAAATTTCTAGGAAGGGCATTTTATTTTTCCCGTCAGAGGACCTGGCATATTCTAAAGACATTTTCCTGGGAATTAAATTTGTTGTTTTCCAGAAAGCAATTATGGCCATACTTCATACTGGCATTTTTTGCTGCTTAATTCCCACCCACTCCCTGGCGGTGCTGTGGCCAGGACATCACACTGTACAAGGACCTCCTTGCTGTGGTGAACAGAGATAAATAAACACGCTGGAAACCACTGACCATCAAAGAAGCCTTCAACCTCTTCATGACGTAACCCCTGCTTGCTTTTGCTTTTGCTCCCCGGCAGGCTGTTACCCCTTTCAAAAGGGCAGACTGGTTGATTGGAACACACAGATACACCCCAAGCAATAGATAAAAGGGACACATGTCTGTTTACTCTTGGAGATCATCTCTCTGAGACCGGAGCCTTCCTAAGATCATGAATAAGGTCCTATGTCTCTTGGGAGCTGCATGATATGCATGTACTTCACTTGGGGTTCGGGATTAGAAGTTGTGGGTTCGATTCCCTGTCACCACTTAGCAAGCCCTATCCGTAGAGGCAGCCTTTCATACTCGCCGATTCCTAGTCTCTACATTCACAAAAACAGGGATGATAACACTGCCCTCTTCACAAGGAAAAGGCGATTGAAATTAAACAATGAATGCAAAATAAAATCAGGGAGAATATATACAAGCAACTAACCTCACTACCAGAAGCCCAAGGCCCAGTAAAATCCTAGACTAATAGCGGCCATGCATGTGTCCTCAGTGTTTCCAACCCCAGGGAACACTGGGGATCCCGAGATGGAAGCCCCGACCTTCCCGTGTTCATTGGTCGCAGTGTAACGGAGGAAGCGAGCGTGTACATGGCTGCTCGGAAGTGCACGCTTACTTCTGTGGAGACCCAGGCTGAGGCGTGACCTTGGAAATTGTAGTCATTAAACCTCATTTCCTTGTCTGTAACATAGGGATATAACTCCTTTGTCACTTGGAGAATAAAGAGGATGCCACCCACCATCTGTCACTCGGGAGGTGCTCAACATATATGGAGAGATGTGGGGGTGAGGAGTGCCTATGGCATTGCCCCAGCTACCTCTCCCCTGGCTTTTTATGGGAGCTTCTAGAAGGAGAGGTGTTTCTTCACTGCTGAAAATAAAGGGTAATTTGGGCACAGTCTCGGCAGTCACCTAGATGGGGTTTGTACTGACGGGTTTTCGTCGGCAAGAATGTCCTCACGTACCGAGCCTCTCTGCCCCATGCTACTAACTTTTGGCCTCTGTTTTGGTGCATAGCCATTCAACAAGCCAACAAGTGGGGAAGTATTAGAGTCAGCAAACTGTTTTGCCAGGGTGATTCCCGATTCTAAGTGTGATCAATGGAGGGAGAGAGAGCTGATGTACAGAAGAAGAAAGCCCCTTGGGAACCACAGGGAATTGGGCTAGAAACTCAACTCAGCCATTTTTACACTCTGACCATCAGCAAGTGGCTTGACCTTTCTGAAGATTAGCTCCTCAGTGTTGGCACTAACATTGGCGAATCACGGGGTGGGGGGGCTCCTAGAACACAGGTGTTCAGCAGAAGGCAGTCACCCACCCTTCCAAAGACCCTGAAGGACTGATGATGTTGACGGAGGTAGGGCTGTGGTCTGGAACTGCTGACTCAACTTCAGGGGGTCGAATACCATGTCGTCACTAGGACTTGATTATCCCTCTATCTCCTCGCAATTCCTGGCAACTTGTCAATACTACCATCCAGTGGTTTTTTTTGTTTGTTTGTTTATGAAAATACCTGGGTGGGTGTCAGTGGTCAGAATTACATTCATTCCAATTGACCTATTACTTGCCCACTTCCAAAACCCTCTTCTTGCCTTTCCAGAAAAGGAAAATCCTCCACCCACCAGCACCGCCGCATCGCAGGCGAGGCCCAGCTCCCTGTGACCCCGCCCCTGCATTTCCTGTGTGAATATCCAAAACCTACTGACTCTCTGTCCTAAAAACGTCTCCTCTGCACACACATCTGTAGTTTCAGGGACACTCACTAAACACATGATTCACAAACAGTATGGCACCTGGTCCTCACCTTCTCGTAAACCTCTGAGGGTCCCCGACTTTAGTATGAAAAAAACTCAAGCCCTTTAGCACAGACTCCAGCTCCAGATCCTTACATGACCCTGTGATGGGGGAATGCTTCTCGGGCACCTTCCCATCACAGATCCTTTGGACTTGCAACACGAAATGTTTCTCATTCTTCAGACGACTTACGCTGGGCCACAACTCTTTGAGTCATGATGACTATGATGTCTCCTTTTCCAGTAAATTCCTTTTCAACTTTCAAGACACAACTCAAAGGACACTTGCTTCCAGAAGTCTATCTGGCTTCTCTGGGCAGTGACACAAGCTCTGTCTGTCTCACCCACCTCTGTATCAACACGACCTGACCCTTAGAGTCTTAGCGCCTGCGCCACTGGAACTCAGTTTTCTTCTTGACTCTTCAAATGTTCTTCTCAGTCTTCTTTCCAGGATTGTCTTCCTCTATCAGCCATTCGATACTGACGTTTCCCAAGGTTGGCTACATCATCAGAAAATATCATGAGAAGAACACTTTGCTTTGTGTCTTGGTGATCCCCCTCCTCCCCGGCCACGCTAACCATTCCTGTGCTGATGCTCCCAGAGCTGCATCTCAGCCCTGGTCCTCCTTACACCCCAGACCTTCCCATTCATGGATGCGATGACCATCCTGAGACCCGGCTCTCTCACAGGGCCCTCAAATGCAACTGTGATCTTACATCCATCTCCCCACGCACTCCTGAATCATGACGCCATTTCAATTGTTCTCTAATTAATGGCATCACCACAGGTTCAAGGTCGACTGAGAAACCGAGACATCTTTACTGATTCCTCCCCGAACATCAACCTGCCCACCCACTGAAGCAACAAGACCCCCGGATACTTCCTTCTCAATAGTTTTAAAATGTGTTTAATCTCCCTAATCTGCCACTAACCCTCACAACTCTTAGCCAAGACCATTATTACCCTTTTTCTGGACTTCTGCAATAAAATCCGAATCTCTGCCTCTAGCATTTACCCCTCCAATCTATTATCCACTCACTAGCCAGGATGATGGCCCTAAAATACAAACTGTATCATGCCAACTTTCTATTTGAGCTTTTCCGATGGTTCCCCTGTTGGTTTGGGGGTAATGTCCAAAACCTCTCGTGGTTCAAATAGATCTTGGTCCTAGATTCTAAATAACTCTGAGTTTGCTTGTCTTGTACCTCTGGGCCTTGCGGCCACATTGGAGCCCTCAATTTTGCACTGGGCTCTGTCCCCTCTGAGTCCAGCCTGCTCATGTGCCGCTCCCTTCCCAACCTTATTTAATTCCTAATCAACCTTCACACATCAGCATGCAGCTTACTTCCTAGAGGGTTTCTTCTGTCTTGTCTACAGCGAAATTCCAAGTGCCATGAATGAATGCATGAAATAAATGGAAATATGTATCTTTGAATCAATTATTAATGGTCTCCCTTTTTCTAGAGATCAGCTGCAGAATTAACTTGGCAGGACTTTGCCACTCTGATCTGATTTCTGGTTTTCTCTCTTTGGATGTCCCTGAGCTCACACTTTCAGAAAGGCACTGACGTTCTTCTTGAGGTTTATGCCAGGACTTCTTCCAAAGAGATGCTCTATATCCTATCCTGCATGTAAGGCTCTCAGGGGTCCTGCTTCTACTCCCAAAGCCCTGCTTGGAGAACACATACAAGGATGGTCAACAGGCACAGAGCTTATTATTTTTATGTCACATTGCCACAGGAAGCAAGAGAACTGTCCGGGGAGGTCTGCTGAGCTATTCTTTTACTGAACGCACATGGTTCCTCCATTCCAAATGCATTTTTTTTTTTTACAGTTTCTAAGAGTAGATTTTGAATGGTCCCCAAACTGAGCTCTTCCTAGGAAAATGATTTTAAAAAGAAACAGGAACCTGCATTTTAGCATACTACATTTGTTCTGATTTTTGCAATTTTAGACCCTTGTGCCAGAGAGAGCAAATCCTGCCGCCCTTTGATCTTCACAATCCTTCAATTACTTCTCTGGTCCCCTTCTGTTGCCATTTAGGGTAAGTACATACAGTTGGTCTTTGTCTGTGTCCATGAAAGGTAATCTCACTCTTCTTTTAAATATTTTTGGATCCCTTGGCGGAATGCCTTCAAATCTGCATGCATCCTTCTCATACCACGGAGCCCAAATCCGCACAAATTTGTCCAGGTGCGGTCTCCATAAAACCACAAAACCAGGAGAGAACCCCGTCCGGTTCAGGAGCTCACAGCACTTCTTCCTCCCCCCACAGGCACGATGACCCCAGACAGTGCCTTCAACTCCAGCTCCACATGCCTTCCCCCCAAATCCCACTGTCTTCTTGAGCTGGTCAGTTATATTGAAACTTCAGGGCTAGTTGCTGGCAATACTCCTCTTGAGTTTCCCTCCCATCTTCCTGCTTTCCTTGAAAGCATCGTATTCTTGACAGTTATTTTGGTTTTCACATTGGAACATTTTATAGTCAACACCGTTGCATTTAAAATTACAGGAGGTTCTGCCATCTTGGCTCCTTCCTCAATAGCTCTTTGCAACACCTTGAACTGGACTTGAAGGAAACACAACACCCCGTGACCCAGCTGTATTCCTTCAATGAGGAAAAGGGGTGAGAAGGCATCTGTGCCTCGCTTCCCCACGACGACGCACAGTTGTTGTCCATCACGCAGCCCCAGTGGGTATCGGTCCTTCCCCAAGGCACAGGGTTCACGGTGAATGAGTGTTCTTAGATAAATGCATCCGCATGCCCTTCTAAAGTAAAATTTGACAAAGTGAAAGCCAGTGTATTAAAGAAGTGAGCATGAAATTTGACGTCGGATAGCCCCGGGTGCGATAGTCTGCAGTTCAGGAGAAACATCCTCGGCCATTCTCTTGTGCTTCAGCGTCTTCCCCTGTCGAACGGGTAGAAAATGCACCTCCAGGCTGTTGTGAAGAAAAAAGATAAAGTGACTCCAGAACTTTTCTGTAAAGTTAAAAGCACTGGGTAAAAAAAAAAAATCAGATCACCTTCAGAAATCGAACAAAGAAAGCCTTTTACCTGAAGTTTAGTACAGTTATACATGGATATAGAGGCAATTTCTAAAGAGCTGAAACTGGTAAACTAAAAATGGAGAGGACATTGGGTTAAGAAAAAAATGAGATTTTTAAATACAACATGGCAAGGTTTTATTTTATCTCGTTTTGATTTTCTTATAGCAAGAAATACAGTATTTGTAAAGAGTCAGCCATCAGGAAACACACACTTAGCTGGTGAGTGTTATGAATGGTGTCTCTTAGGTAATCTGAGGAATTCTGCAGCAAGGATACTATCCCCCAAGAGCTCACAGTGCAACTGTGGCTATCATCCCCACATCAAGTGAGAGGGGTGAACTAGGAATTCAAATGCGGTTTTGTTATTGCCCAGAGAATGCTGAGAGATGGAGAAGAGACACGGGTGTGGGGACATCACGGAAGACTTCCTGGAGGAGGTGTGATTCTAATCTTGGGTCATGGAAATCCCAAAACAGTCACCCTTAAAATGCATAAAGGCATTCTTCCTTAAATTTAAATGTAATTTTAATTTTAATTTACATGCACATCATGATTTCAGAGATCACTACACTGAGACTTACGACCCCTCTTCCTAAACACTCTCCCCGGCATCATTTGCCCTACTAACTCCTTGGCACCCTCCAGCCTCAGTAAAGGATCGTCTTCTCCATCTTCTCCACCACCCTCTCCTCCCCGGCCCGGCGCGTCCCCCCGCGTGGCCTGAGCCTCTTCATCAAAGCAGCCTTTGCACTGTCTTGTGGTTGAGAGCTTCTGCCTGCCCTGTGACCCTCTTCTTTTCTTCTTCAGTTTTATTATAACCTCACTATTCTGTGTTTGATGGCTGTCACCCACCCCGTGCGCCCCTCTGAACACACCCCTCCTCCCATGAGTGTAGGGGTCCCACAGGGCCCTCGGGGAACTCCTGGCTGGCCCCTTCGCTGGCCACCAAGGCCATGCGGAAACTCCCGTGTTCTTTCACCAGCTTCTTTACCCAGCGAGGTAAAAAAAAGCTGAGCTAGGCTGAACCAGGAATTCCCTTGGTTTTAACACAAAATATGGTCAGTCTAAATGGCCTCATTTAGCCAGTCCTGGCTAAATGGTTCTCCCCTGGGATCACTGAAAATGCTCTTTTAGCCTGGCTCACAATTCCCTCCGCCAGGCCCCCTGGGTTCTCCGTGGGTGTATGGCGGGAGTCCATTAGCCACCTCACCTCCTGCCCTTGCTGGTCTCACCTGGACCCTCCTCACCTATGGCTGGGCCTCCCAGTCCCAAGAGTTCTCCACCCACTTCTCTTCGAGCTCCAGGAAAAGATGGGAGGCGCCAGCGATGGCCTGTCTGATCACAGAACGTGACAAAGGCTTGGGGAGAGTAGTCCACCGGAGAAACGAAATAAGGCAGGGAGTGAGGAAGGAAGCTTAAGTATTAGATTTTTTTGGCGTGGTGTCTCGACTGGCCATGTGGCTGTAACGCCTGATAGGATCAGTCAGAGCCCGGTTTCCTGCTCTTGGAGTGCACTAGGGAGGCGGGTCCATACCTTGCAGCAAAGCTGTGAGGGTCAGAAGGGAGGGGGTGAAGCACCTGGTAAAACACCTGAAAATGGTGCCTGGAGCAATGGTTGTTGCTATTATACTAAATAGTACAAGTCACCTTAGAAGTCACGATGCTCCATCCTCTCAGGGACCCACACCCACGGGGCAGGGGGCTTCCTATTCTTCACAACTGCTAAAAGCGGTGTGTCCCGGAGTTCGTATTCTATCCGCGTTGCAGAGTTGAAGGGCTCGAGAAGGCCCTATGTGCTCTGCAGGGAAGAAGAATCCGATGAAAAACGGTGCCGCAGCATTTACAATGGCCACTCTTAACGACATGAAACCATGTCCCTGGATGATAGAGAAACAACAGGAGAAATGAAGCAATTCGCTGTGGACGTGCATCCTAGGAGAAGGGCAACAGACCTTACCCCGCTTACATCCATGTCTCCTCAACTGAAGGAATGAACTGCGGCCCCTAAGCACTGAATCCGCTCTTTGAGGAATCCACAGCCTTTGACACCATATGATCCCACCACTTTAAGACACAGTTAGCTCCAAACTGTCCAGGTCTGATCCTTTTTAAATACAGAGTTTAGGTGATTATAACTGGAAGTATTCATTCCAATTTGAAAGAAAATAAATAAAATACTCGTATGTAGTCATTACAATTTTACAAATAAAATATAAGAAGAAAGAGAAAAGCAAAATAAATCTATACCTTCTCTATTATGCCCTCTCAGCATTTTTTTTGTTGTTGTTGTTTCTTCCTCATGAGTCAGACGCTACGTGTCTAGGGAATAGTTATTTCTCACCTCTAGGATCAAGGCGGAGCAGCTTGTGGGGAAGCCAAGTGTCCACCTGGGAGAGGGTCACACTCCCTAAAGCAGAAGGTGTGGTTCTATCACCTGTAATTTTCATCAGAAAACTGACTTCGGTCTCAGAGATTAGACACTGTTTATTGGGTAGAAGGAAAGAAGTGGGAACTCAGAATTAAAAGGCAATATAGAATTCTAAGAAAATAAAAAAGGGTAGCGTGGGTTCATGTCTACAACTGGGGCAAGAGGTTCTTCAAGTCACTGCCCCGTAGAGTCTGAGGACGAGAGAGAGGATGGGGCCTCAGTCCTTGTTACCAAGTTCTGCAGTGAGACAGGAATAGGCAGGGGAATGGTTAGTCGCCTCTGTGTGGGTGGCCGTGGGCAGGGGAGGGCGAAGCAGGGAGACAGTACAATTTCACCATCAGCAGAAAAACGCAGGCCAGGCGAGCTCTCCTCAGACCAGCAGAACCCTCCACCCCCGCCAGTGAATTCACCAGGGAAAAGGGATTTGGAGGCAAGATCTCATTACTAATTTTGTTAAAAACCCACCTGTGAACACAGCAAAAGAAATCATCCCTGGGATTTGGGGGGTTGGCTCTGTGCTCAGGTGTAGACAGTCCTTAACCTAATGAACTGCTTGGTTTCAGAACTCCTGATCCCATACGAGGAGTTCTCTCACGTAGCAGAACGTGGGTGCAGCTACAAAGCCCGCCATAAGGCTGCTGACGGCCACCCCAGTTCAGCTCACAAAACTAACATGGGTCATTAGCAGGCAAATGATAATGAAGAAGGGGACAGAGCAGGTAACCTACCTGAAGAGGCAAATAAACTCAGGGAGACATTTCCTCCTCCTGAACTGGGTTTATATGCAGGGCCACAAGCTGGTTAGGCCTTTCCGTAGGCTTAATTTATTGGTTCCACATTACCTGAACAGTTCAGAGATTTCTGGCTTCAGGTGAGGGTTGATCAAGGGTTTCGGTCATGTTAGCAAGGACCTGGCTTTTTTGGGTCTATTCTTTCTGCATCCTTTGATGCTGGTATCATCCCCAGTCTCTGTGCCATGGTTTCTGGGAGACCCCTAGCTGTCTCATTTTTATAGCAAAGGGCACATCCTAGCCTTATCCCTCACAGTTTCCCACCTCTCCGACTACAGGACGTGGAAGGTCTGCCTCAGTGGCTCCCCCTGGAAGCCAGCCTCCACGATGGATGCCAAGGGTTCCTGCCTCTTGGTGTCCTCCCTCTTGAGAAACCTCCTCTTCTGCACGAATATGGGCTGAACTTAATGACTTCACGGTTCAGGTGTCATATTCAAGATGAGGTTACGATAGATGGTGACTGTTCTCTTGTCCTTGCAAGCCCTCTCTGGTTCTTCTCACTTCTTTGCCCTGAGTAAGCAAGCTGTCGTGATGTGAGCCACCCTAAGGAAAGACCCGTGGGACAAGGAACCGAGGACAGTCTCAGTCCACCAGCCTGCGAGGAATCAGCTTTCCGACAAGCCCGTGAGGGAACCTGGAAGCGGCCCTTTCCCCAGCCAAACCTGGACGTGACTGCAGCCCAGCCACAGCCCTGATGGCAACCTGTGAGTGGCCTGCATACAGAAGACCCCAGTGAGCCACGTCTGACTCCTGACCCACAAAACCAATGAGATAATATGCATTTCTTGTTTTCATCCAATAGAGTTTGAGAATAATTGTGATGCAGCCATAGGTAACTTGTGCATGTCAACAGAAAAGAAAGGATATACCTCTTTCTCGCAAGTTCCAACTAATGCATCCTTGATTCTTATTGGCTCTGAATGCAGTATGTGCGTTTCCTGACCAGTCGTCACATCCAGAGATAATTCCTGAGATCCAGGCTTGTACATCCCAGGAGCTGAGTTCCAGTCTCACTTTTCCTACTTGACCAGCTGTGCTTGGGACCAGTCAGCTAACCATTCTGAACCTCCTTTTGTTCATCTATACAATGGTATCATGGGCTGGTTTGTGTTCCAAAAATACTGGAAGGAGGGTCTTTGCAGGTGTAAATGAAAGATCTTGAGATGAAATCATGCTGGGTTTAGAGTGAACCCAAAATCCAATGACCAGCGTTCTTGCAAGAGAAAAAAAGTTGGAAATGGAGACGAGGCAGAGAACCAGAAGAGACACGGAGAGGCGCAGGTTGCCCAAGGGTGGAGGCGGAGAGCTGAGTGAGGCAACCGCAGACCAAGGAACACTGAGGGCTGCCGACCGCCGCCCGAAGCTGGGAGGGACGGGGAAGGGGGTCTTCCTCAGAGTCCCCAGAAGGAAACAACCCTACCGACATCCTAATTTCAAGACCGCGAGCCTCCTGGATTGAGAGAGAATGCATTCTCTTGTTTTAAGCTACCCAATTGGTGGTATGTTTCTATGGCAGCTCTAGAAAATGAACTCAAATGGTTCATCAAGATCTACCCTGTTGTGAGACCATGGGTGCAGAAGCCTATCGAAGGGTAGTGACGTAACGGCCAGAGCTCTGGCTGTTAACTGTTTCTCACTCCGGTGACCTTAATTGTACCAAGAAGCAAGTTCATTGGCAGAGGTGGGCAGAGTTTAGATCTGATGGATGGAGATGAAATACCAAGTTTGGGAGAAGTTCACATTGAAAGTAAAAAGAGCATTGGATATATAACAGGTTTTTTATTTGTTTGTTTTCTGCTTGTTTGGTTTTTATTCTTCACTTTCTGCCACCAAACCCTTGGCAACCATGGACCTTTGCACTGTCTCCATAGTTTTGCCTTTTCTGGGTGGTCGTGTAGTTGGAATCACCCAGTTCGTAGCCTTTTTGGTTCACTCTAAACCCAGCATGATTTCACCTCAAGATCTTTCATTTACACCTGCAAAGACCCTCCTTCCAATATACTCCTACACTGACGTTCCTCCATGACTTTTCAGCACTTGACAACTCACTTCTTATTGCTGAATAACATTCCATTGTATGGATGTGCCACGGTTTATTTATTCATTTACCTATTAAAATGAGTCTTGGCTGTGTCTCAATTAGCAGTTATCAATACAGCTGCTATAGACAATTTTGTGCAGGGTTTTATGTGGACATAAGTTTTCGACTTCCTGTCTTTTAAATTCCAGCTCAGATGCTTGAGGGGAGGTCCAGGAAGCATCGTCCGATCGGCTCAAGCTGGACTCTGCCCTGGCGCTGAGCCCCTGGAGCTCCAGGG
This sequence comes from Mormoops blainvillei, assembly GCA_004026545.1. NCBI lineage: Eukaryota > Metazoa > Chordata > Mammalia > Chiroptera > Mormoopidae > Mormoops > Mormoops blainvillei. The sequence goes on along the minus strand of PVJD01012526.1, from coordinate 13,807 downwards.
CACCGCTCCTGCCGCAGAACTTGCAAGGCCGACTGGCACCATCCACCCACCAGCCACCCCACCCCGAGCCATGTGCGAGCCCCAGCTCAGTTCCAACAGCAGGGAGCAGTCAATGTGTATTTGTGAGTCTGAACTTGGAACAGGACTGTGGCTCCCTGAGTCCAGTCCTGCATTTGCTTTGTAGTGCCTTGACTCAATCCTTGAAGGCAGGTGTCAAATAAGAAACGAGATCCAAGTGGTCTCTTCCCTGCCCTGTCTTCAAGGTCACGATCCAAGTGTGATATTGACCTAAGTGTACTATTGAAAGGCAGGGCATCAACCCTGCTGGGGTCAGAAATGAGGGGACTAGAGAGATAGCAGTAGTCCTCCATTGGGAGTAAATGCTGGGCTTAGCTGCTAAGAGAGCAAGTGAGCCCATCAGGGTTCTGGGGATAGAGAAGCAGCAGAAGAGATAAAGAAAAAACTACATAGAGCCAAAGATAGAAAACCCCCCACACAGAAGTCAGGATGGAACACAAATTTGGCTCCGAGTTCCCTGATAGCCTGAGCAAAGATGACAACATGATGAATTATAACCCATAGTGGTCACCAAACCGAAGGAGGAAAAACTGTCCTTAAGAAGCCCTTCTATGTCCCATCTTGGGTCTGGATTCAAATTTGCTGCCAGTGGAAGGGAACGTGACGTCATCACATGATGTCTTATTCCGACGGTAACATGCTGCCCAGTGCCATTTCTTGTATCACTTCTTAGCATAAGCAGGTGCGTGACTTTGCACAAGGTCTGTCTTTGGGAGCATAGTCAGTGTCTTACGGGTGGACTGCTAATAATACAAGTATAACAGGGAAAACAGCCCTGCCCTACTGAGCCCCCACTCCCTGCTGCATTTGGACCGCATCCTACTGGAAGGTGCCAGAAACCTGTGACAATGTGGCAGCACTGTGACCGACCAGCAGGTTGAGCTTGGGCGAGCCACCCCTTGGGCCTGACTTTCACCATTGGTCAAGGGGTCAACCGTCACCGTGCCATCTCTTTCCTGGGCTCCAGGATAATTAAGCACACACATTTCAGGCTCAGCCTCAACTAATCAGAGCCTGAAATAAAGCTACAGGTTCCCATACACTATTGATTTCCACATGTCAATTCAAAAATATGTGGCAGTGGGGGAGGGGTGTGAAGGACAGCAAGACAAGGGTCCTAACAGGACATTTTGTGAGGAGCAAAAAGATGAGAAGGAAAAGAACAATGATCACTGAGAGCGGCATTTTGTGCCAGTTGTATATTTATGGCCGTCTTCATCTCCATCCGCTTCTCCGTCTCCATCTTCACCTCCTCCTCCTCCTCCTCCATCTCCATCCGCTTGCCCATCTTCATCTCTGTCCCCATATCATCTATATCTGCATCTATAAATCTATTCTGTGTCTATCTTCCTACCTCTCATCTATCTATATTATCTAATTAAATACTAACGACCACAATATAAGTGGAGTCTTTCTTTCACGCATCAAGAGACCAGGCTCAGAGTGATGCAGACCACATAGCCAAGTGGAGGAATCTAATGAAGCTATGTCGCCCGACTTCAGAGAGCTCCCTAGCTTTCTCTGCTCTGTCATCTTGCCGGTGCCATTTAACTGCTTTAGTGGATGGTAGAGTGTGGTATGCACTCACTAGATAAATAGTTCTCAACCTTGTTTCTTCCAGCAGAATACTGAACAGGAGGCTTTGGGGGCACATTTTAAGAATTGCCCCGCCCCCACGAAATGTTAATAGCACAGGTATACTGTGTATCTGTTCTGTCTGCATATTTGTGCTTTAAACATAGAGTCTCTCCATTCTCACAAGAATTAACTTAACCTGCTGGAGGGCCATGTCACCTCCCTGTTGAATATGCAAGCTTAGTTACACATTACGAGTACATGATCACTTATGAACAGCTAAAAAGTTTATAAAGTCCAAAGGACACATCCATACTGTTTTGTTTATCTTAGAGATAAATGAGAGCCAGGGTGTCCAGGGAGGCCGACTAAACTCCCAGGGGAGGGAGGGGCAGAGCCAGGCGTCTAGCTGACGCCTGGTGGTTCCCACCGAAGCACCCGGCCACGCCAGGTGATTGACGAATGGACTGCATTTCACTGAGCCCCAGGTCTTTCCCACATTGCCTCTCTATCCTCAAAAAAGTAATAGTACTTAGCAACAGTAACAGTACTTTGTGAGACACCAGGACCTGCCCAGTGACAATTGAAAGGAAGCCGTTCACTACCTACGTCCATCACTTTGATGTATCTTCTGAGAAGGGAAGTCTATTGTCTCCTATCGACACTGACGCAAATTGTATCTGTTTAGTGACTTAAAACAATGGCATGTGTTCCATTACAGTTTTGGAGTTAAGGACTTTGAAATGGGTTTTGCAGGGCTAATCCTAGCGGTCGGACGGGCTGTGGCCCCTGGGCAGGACGATCCGTCCCTTGCCCTTCCCAGTCTCTAAAGACTGCCCACATGCCTTGGCCTGTGGCCTCTTCCAGCAATGGCATCACCCTGACCTCTGCTTCCATGGCAACATCGTCTCTGACTCTGACCCTCCTCCTTTGACCCCTTTGAGGACCCTGGTGATTATACCAAGCCCCCTGTGTAGTCCAGGATCATCTCCCCCTCCCAAGATCTTTAATCGCATCTGCGAAGTCCCCTTTTCCATGCGAGGTTACATACTGCCAGGCTCAGGGGGTTAGGGTGTGGGCATCTTCGTGGGTCCTTGGGCTGCCCACCACAGAGACCAGTGCACGTACAGTGCATCCAGTCCATCCTGGTTTGCCCGAGGCTGCACTGGTTTCAAAACTGAAAGTCCTGCAGCTGGCCACCTAGGTGTGTGACAGCATCGGGTTAAAAACACCCTGGCTTGCGTTTTCCGCTCTGACTTGGACCCTCCTTAGCCCTTCAGACGCGGCCCTGTTGCTCGCCGCCTCACACTTCCCACTCTAGAAACGCCCCGGCATCGGCGGGTCTTCCTGATGCCACGCTTTTGCCTTACCGGCCCCCAGCCTCGTGTTTCCTGCCTACCCTCTCCCTTTACACAGCCAACTTCCGCTCGGGGAGGCTGCACAGTCACACCCTGGGTGCTCCCTGGCCAGCACTTCTCAAGCCCTCAGCACTTATCAAGACATAACTACAAGCCTGCCTTCTAGTTTATGAGTGATACCTCTAATTCAAGGTCTAGGTCATATTTATCTTCATTGCCAGAGGATATTGCATAGGTCCTTGGCACTTATATGTGATTCAGGAAATGTCTGCTGATACGAACTGAAGGGAAGAATGGACAAATGCCTGGCGGGGTGAATGGTAAGAGAGATGGATGGGTGGGTGGGTGGACATATGGATGGACATCTAAGAATGATCAATATATCTGGGGAGTGTCTCAGGTCCTAACAGCAGCGAGGCAAAGAACAATTTGTACGGAATTCGAGTCACTATGTCAGCCCAGATAGGGAGACGTGAAAAGTAAAGTGAAATGAAGTGAAGCAAAGCAGAGAAGAGAAAATACAAGGAAAGGCACTGGTGGTCGCCAGCCTGGATCACAGCTCGCAAATAGCCCTGGATCCGCAGGGTGGGACTGCCGTGGAACTCCAGAGGGAGAGACGTGCAGACCGACCCAGGCCCACACTCAGAGGGCAATGTCTGTCCCCACTGCAATCTCAGCGTTCTGGGCTAACGTTTGCCCACCCAGATAAAAAACCGCTTCTTCATCTGCCTTCCTCAGATGCTAGCCAGGAGTCTTACACTTTTGGGGGGCACGGAAGGTACTGAGCGTGACTTGTTGCATATATTTCTAGAACTCAGCCTCCTCCTGAGTTGGAAAGGCTGTGGATTAGAGATCAATGGTTTTGGTCATCAGATGGGTTTCCACCTCTCCCTGGTGCCAACTTAGAGAAAGACACGTGGCCCTTTGATTTTCCACTTGCCCACCTGAGACTGAGCTCTGATTCCTGAATGCTCTTAAGTAAATTCACCACTCTTTTGCTTGGGTTCTTCTCTTTCTGGCACAGCAAAAAGAGAGTTACCACCAATGGAGAATCACTAGCAAAATATAAGAGGACCGGAGTCCTTGGCGCTCTTTGGTTTTGCCAACTCTGTCACCACCACCTCCTCTGCATCTTGAGTGGCCTGGCACCCCCATATTCATCTCGGGAGCCTCATCAATAGTCTGGCAATAGCTGAATTCAAGGTCATCAAATACAGCACCCTGGTTGTTTGGTAAAGGGGGGATCTACTGAATGTCAACTTAGTGGGGCTAAGGCCAGTGTATCTGGGTTTCCCATGGTTCACAGGCTCCTCGGGCACGTCTGCAAATCCAGGTTGGCTGCAAGGAGCAACACCAGCAGAGCTTTGGACAACACCCAGCGCCAGTTCCATCCCACCACAGCTGCACGCTTTTGAGGGAGGTGCCTCCATGTCTCCACACGGAGGGTCAGGGGGCAGTTGAGGCCACGTGCTCACTCGGGGTCTCTCCAGCCCTGACACACTGGCATCCTGGCCTGCCTGGCTTTGTACGGGATTACTATGAATTACTCAGGGCCCCAGCCTTGGCCCCGTCTGATGAGTAAGGTCAGGAAATACAACCCGTATGCATCTGCAGCTCACCATGTATGTAAATCATCTGCCTGAATCCTGGATCAAACCATGCCTGGTCTATGCATGATAATGATTGGTTATGGTGGCCATATGTCCTGGGTTTCCTCGGACAGCCTGGATTTCAAATATTCGGTCCCATCGACAGACCTGGTGTCAGATCGTCTATCCTGATTTTTGATTCAAAAAATATGGTCACCATATGGCAAGTGCACGTCCACCACTGTGGTGCAGGCGGATCGTCTTCATCCACCTCCAAAAGCCCTGCCCTCCTCTCTAGGCAGAGGAGGCTGTTCCTCCGGCCTCCCCATCTGGTCGCTGCACGACCTCCATGCTAGCATTCTCAGGCCCGTGTCCTGCGTTGGACACGGGCTCCCTCAGGCCAGGGGCAGCATCTGTTTCATCTGTATCTCCCTAGAAGAATTTCTGAGTAAGGGAAAAGAAATTTTTCAGGGGTCCGTTCCATTATACAATAAAAGTCTTTCTGAAAAGATTTTTGGCCTACATTTTAAATCAGAACTTCTTAAATAGAACCTGAGAACTTAGTACCCAAAGAAGAAATCATATACTTTTTCTTTTCTTTTCCTCCCTTTCTCACTGAGCCCCAGCCCCACCCCCACCAGTTCTCTCAGATCTTCAAAAAGACCTGGACCTGCAGATGCCATTTGGTGGGAGGGGTCAGATTCTGGAAGAGTGATTTTCCTAGCTACCCGGGATTCAGTCTCCCCTCGGCCATCAGTCTGAGACACTAGAAGACAGAGTCCACACTTTAACCCGGCCAAGAATGTTGGGAGTCAGCTCGGCAGCCATCTTTCGCAAATAGATTTCTAAATTGCAGTATCCTGTTCGTTTCATAAGCAAATCAAGGTAAAGGTTTTTGGGGGGCACGAGGTAGAAGAAACCCATCTTACGTTCCTTAGAGCTAACCCTCGGCCCCCTATCTTGAGTCACTTTCGGCTGGCCACTTTCAGCACTAATTGTCCTTTCCGTACCTCTTCTCCCTGACCGCTCTAGACACGCCTGCCTCCAAGACTCTTCCAACCGTGACGCCACCCCGTCTGCCTCGCTAAGCTTTGGCCCAACGTGGTCAGTAACTTTACTTGCACCAAGGGCAGAGCGGGCGCTCCTTCGCCGACCATTCCTGACCTCGCACGGTTTGGCCCGCAACACCTTTCACCCCGTTTCCCTCAGTCATTGCAACTGGTGCTGATATCTGGGTAGCACCCCCCATGCCTCCAAGTCACGGCACACACTCTTCTCTCGGAATGCATTTCTACCTTCGAACTCTGCGGCCATCCCGTTCGCCTTTGAAAACCATGCTCAATTATCTCTTGCCTTGTGAGTGTAGGTGATGATGATGATGGTGATGGAGACAATAATGACAGCAACGATAATGATATTGACAAAGCTCACACGGGTGTAGCAGGTACTCTGTGCAGGGCTGAGATCTAAGTGCTCGGTGCACCTTACCTGATACTATATTGTATAACAGAAGGGAAAAACAAGTCCACCTCAGAATGATTTAGGAGGCAAAATGAAGCCTGAGGACAAATAGCTAAAAGAGGGCAGAACTGAGCTTGGGACTCAGCTTCCATCTGACCTCAAAGCCCGGGCCATTCCATACTTTACAGGACCCCAAAGAACATCCCTTTACTGCACGTGCCTCCAGGATGGTCACCCCGAGCTTGGGGGGCGGCCCTGAGTAAGAGGACGGAGGCTTTGCCCTGAGGATGGATTCTTCATTTACCCTCCACGGTGCCCCTGACACGCAGTAGGCGTGCAAGCAGAGGTGCTAGGTGAATGGGCCCACAGGCCCTCCTTCCTCTGGTTGTACTGTTGCCCAGAGGAAGTTCTCTAGAGGAATATACCTACCCCTCCACTTGGGTCTGCGCCCTTAGCCGTGGCTGTCCCTCCAAAGGGGCTGCCATGATCTCTAGGCACCAACAGGAATTGGCCTTTCTTTTGCCTAGAGCGGAAGCAGAAGCCCCCAGGACTCTGTGCTGATGGAGAACTTTGCAAACCTCACCCTTCCAGATGGTGCCCAGAGGGCAAAAATACTGAGCCTGAACTTAAAAAGCACAAACAGGGTCATAGCTGATGGAAGCAACGGTTTCTCTGTTGACCGAGGGACAGTGTTCCTGGCCTGGAGACACTCTTTTCTCTCTTGCTTGAGTCGGGCTCTCGGCTATTCCCATGAGAAGCCAACCTGCCACCTAAGAAACCTCATGTGGAGAATGAATTAGCATACACACACACATTAACCAATGAAGGGCGGAAGTAGGTCTGCTTTCAATCTGATCCATATCGGCCAACACAAGCCAACCATTTGGCCACCTGGACAGAGGAGACTGACAGCTGTCTGTCTGGTTCATTTTGGGCAATGTCCCATCCCAACAGTGGGGCTTATCGGCGGATCAGAGGGGTTGCATTAAGGAACACAGGCTGTTTCCGACACACAGCAAACTTGCCCTTGCCTCCCTCCTCTTGCTGCAGACTGAACAAGGTCCATCGGAGGCCCCGCAAGTCCTCTCAGGTCCGACTCATTTATCGGTCTCATTTTCGTGGCCCCGGTAGGCCCACACGCTGCTCGAGATCCAAGCAGCCTGCTCGGCCAGGCCCTGTGACACCAGCTGCAGGCTCTCCGGAGCTGCACTGGCCTCCCTGCACCAGCCATTGGTAAACCGCACTGCACGTGCCCCTGTGTCCAAGTTGGCGAATCAAAGCACACCTGCTGACCGCCCACTGGGCACGGCGACTGTGCTGGGAGAAGCACAAACGCTGTAGGGTTTTAGAATCTTAAGTCACAACTAGAACTGTAAATGTAAGCCAAGTCTAAGACCTGTCCACTTACAGCGGTCTGTGTGTGTTGTATCTACGGTTCCTCGTTAGAATTTCAAAGAAGAAAGGCTTGTGGCAGAAGCAAGTGCTATGGAGGTAAGTACACAGAGAAGGCCTCAGGAAAAAGGCCAAGTGGGACATGAAAGTTCGAGGCTTTGTCCAAACAAAGGTCTCACAACAGAGGTGACAGATGGACAGCAATCTAAACCAGGACTAGAGAAGTGGTGGGGACCCATTAAGCTCCCCCCACACAAGGCTAATAACACTGCTTTGTTGACTATCTGTCACCCTGGGCCCCCCGGGACTACAGGGTCCTATAAACTATGGAGGGGAGTTGTGTCATTGTAATCTCTGGGACCCCGCATGGACCCTGGGCCACAGCAGGTACCCAGGAAGGGTCGAATGGAAGGATGCCTCCATCCACGTAAGCAGCAGCTGGTCCTCCGCTGGCGGCCTTGCGTGGTTCACACCACTGAGTTCTCCCCAGGCCAGTAACAGACAGGATGAGGGGGCGCCTGGTTGGTGCCCAGAGCGAGGGGCTGGGCCTCAGCTGGTCTGGGCTTCCATTCTGACTCATTTCTCTGCCCTGACTGTGGGTGGACAGGTTGTCCTCTCTAACCTCGGGCACCTCATTTGCTTAAGGGGATGGTGGATTAGCTCATGAGGAAAGACATATTTACAGTGACACGTAGTAGGTGCTCAGTCAACAGGTGCTAGAATAACTTTCCCACTTGTAGGTGCACTGTGTGTGGACTGTGGTAGCCACCTACAGGGGAAGTCGCCAGCCAGTGCGGCTGCCAATTAGAATCCGAAGTGCTATTACCGCATGGAGTCCGCCATTGCCCATGATGAGGACATCAGCTATTTTTGTTTTTTTTAAGGATTGCTCTTTAGTGAGTCCCTGATATATACAGGTAGGACGCTCCTGGCTCACTGACCTCATGCGACAGCCTCAGAGTGAGGCAGGGGCTGGCACGGACCTCATTTGGAAGATGATGACAAGATGTTGAGAGAAGAGTGGCTTGTAGCCGCTTATCTTTCAGGGCAGCGGTTTTCACCTGGCACGCCCCAAGGGTTTTTACGACACGCGACATCTGACTGCTTAGTCAGGGGCACTGACCTCCTCTTTTCCCTTAGGTTGTCAAATTAAAAAATGAGACAAACAGCCAAGACAACAATAGCAGTCAAGTTTGAATGAATGAAAATTATACCTATTTTTTGTCAGGTTGGCAAAAAAATATAATATATATTTTGGCCTGTCGCAGAATTTTAGTAATTAGTTTATGTGTGCGATGAGACGAAAACAGCTGAAAATCACCAGTTTATGGTGTTTTCCAGATTCTATCATGGATGAACATCACAGCGTGTGCCCCATTTTTTCCCTGATCCATGGCTAGGAAGTTCCTGGTTGCAGGTGGGGACATAGCTTATCTTTGGACTTGCCACGTCTGTCATGGGGTTTGGCACAAAGGAGGAGCTCACGAGAGAGGGTCATCTGGAATTTTCCCACGTGCTCCTGGATAAGTGAACGGTTACATGCCTGCACATTTAAGGGAGATCTACACACTGGCAAACTGGATGCTCAACCAAGAAGAGTTTTGTTTTTTATTTTTTAATTTGTTTTTTAAACTTATTCTGGCAAAGTGAAGAAAGGGCCTGATGTCACAGTAGGACTCTCCTCTCTTACTTCACCAGCCCAAGCCTCTACACACCCTTCTTCCGAAAGCCACATACATGCACCTAGGAAGGAAAATAATGTCTATCACATTCTGGCAAAAGCAATTGAAAATATCCTACCAGGCTTCCACCTAGGTCTGGTTTGAATGGTTTCAGTTTGGCTAAAAGAGACCACGATTTCCTACAGTGGGAAGGCAAGGTTAGCTCTCGCCAGTGGACTTCCACACTGCTGGAATAAATGAATCAGCACCAGATCAAAAGTAGCTAATGGGGAGGTGAACACCCTGTCCATCTCCCCTCAGAGTGGGCTGGAGACCCTCCACCCGCTCCTATCCTGAGGGCTACCATGATGGAACAGCAGTGGGGGTTCCCTCTTGCCCCAGTCCCCCACCCAACTCCCGCCCTGACACCCCCTGCCTAGAGCTGTTGCACTGGTCCTGGAAGTGTGGCACTTCAATGACAGCCGTCCGGAGCAGGGCTTAGGACTGAAGAGGGGACCACCCTGCTTCAGTCTCCTGGTTGCTTGGTGGTATCAGACCCCTCCTTGTCCACTTCTGGGTCTCACCTAGCTCTCCTGTAAGGGGGACCAGACTACCTTTTAGTTCACAGTGGCTAGTGCCCTTTCATAGAATTGACCTATATTTGGGGGATTGATAGCAGGTGATTTTATTCTCTTTGGTTCAAACAACCAAAATCCCGAGGACGGACGGATATCAGCCGCTGAAGCATCTCAAAGGAACTCAAGAATCCTGTTCCGCCTTTCTTGCTCTCAAACCATATGAAAATATCTTTATTAAACAAAATTAAAATTAACCCAAAACAGATGCGTGTCCCTTAGGAAGGAGAAAAAGAAACCTACCTAAAATACAACATGATCAGGAAAAAAAAGAAAGTCAGATATAAAATTGTTTATTCAGTGTGACCTCAAGTATGTAAAATAATGTTTGCTGGAAGAATAAAGTGCAGCCAATGTGTGAATGAATCATTTTCAATCTCTGGGTGATGCAATTATGAATGATCAGCGTTTTTTCATCTCTTTAGTGTTTTCCCAATTTTTCTACAATGAAAATGAACTCCCTTTTGTGATTAGAAGATACATATACACACACACACACACACACTTTTTACAAACACACACATGTAATACAATGAACGGCACCTCGTGGGCCTGTTAAGAGAAGGTCACCTGACAGCTCTGCTTTCCAAATCAGGCCACGTTTTCCATGGAAAAACAAACCGCAAGTAAAAGAATCGAGAGAAAAGTAGAAAATCGAGCTACTGGCTAACCATTCACTTAGCAGCATGGACTTGGCGTCATGTATTTTGCCAGACCCAGGCCTCCTGCCACCTCAGGGAGACCCTCCACCCGCTCCTATCCTGAGGGCTACCGTGATGGAACAGCAGTGGGGGTTCCCTCTTGCTCCAGTCCCCCACCCAGCTCCCACCCTGACACCCCCTGCCTAGAGCTGTTGCACTGGCCCTGGAAGTGTGGCGCTTCGATGACAGGCACCTTGATCTTCAGTGAGAGCCGCCTGGTCTGCAGGGAGGCCGGTGGCTCTGCTTCCAAATGGCGGTCATGCTGAGCTCCTTGGGGCCATGCAAGTCCCAAGGTGGCATGCACGCGGCTGGCAGAGAGGAGCCAGGTGAGTGGCAGACGAGGGTCGCCAGGCCACAGCATCGTCATCCTCTCGTTTATTCTCTCCTGCCGTGCAGCTGAGTGGTGGGCTTTCGAAGTTAACACAGCAGATCGATAGCATTCGATTAGCGTTCTGCCAGGTGGGGAGGTCGGTGTCCACGCCCTCTTTCCTCCTGGTCCTTGAGTCACGTCTCCAGGTCCACAGGCCTACAGGCGGCAGCCCTTTGCCAAGTCACCATGGCACCTCATCCAGCCTTCTCCCTCCCCCACCCTCCAGTCCATCGCTCGCGCTCTGGCCGAGTCACATGGAGGGCCAGGCGTTCAACACCAGGCTGGCTCCCCGGAACCCGGGCGGGCTCTCTAGCAGCCTTGGGCTCGGACAGGGGCACCCAGAAAGCTCTGGAGCCCGAGCCCCAGACCCCTCGCCAGCACCTTCCGGCGGAGCGCTGCAGCCCGAGCTGCCGCGGCGGCGGGCGCTGCGTGACGGCCCCAGGCCTCACGCAGCTGAGCAGAGTTGGAAGCCTCCGCGACACATTCCTGGTTTTAACTTCACTTTCCCTGCCTGGTTCCTATTAACGCCGTAGCTTTCCAAGCCTTAATTGCAGAGCTCTGGCGGCGGAGGAGGGCTGCCCAGGGCAGCCAGCTGCCAACCAGGTTGCAAACGAACGAGATCTTTCGGAGTCACCCTTTATGGCCCGGACACTGGGTTGTTGGTTACCGACTCCTCAAAAGCAAACAAACAAAAGCAAACCCCCAAACCTTGGAAGGCACGAAGCTGGACATATGCGCCTGTCTTCAGGGACAGAAGTCGGGCAGATTGAAAGTCGTATTTGTTGGTAAACATCAGCTTCCTTAATCTTGTGCCACTGACGTTGCATTCAGTGGGGCCCTTTAGCGGGAAGGTCTGGCCTCTGGCATCGTCACCAAACCCAGCAGAAGTCCTCCTGGAGGAGATGGGTTACAGAGGTCACTAGGTCCTCTCGTGGAGCAGATTTAGGGCAGGGGACATCCTGAAATGCCATTCAAGAGGAAGCATGCCTCCATGCACTGAGGTGTTTGGCCAGACAAGCCCTGGGCCTGCTCGGCCAGAAAGGGGTGCCTTGCCACCCCTCCCTGGGTCTCCCTGTGCTCCTCCTCTACGAGTTAGTATCCGTCAGACTCTCAACTCTTCTGAGACCCCCTCCAGCATCTCCAGGAGGCAAGCCACCAGAGGCAGTAGTCGGTGGCGGGGGTGGGGAGTGTGGAAGGGTAAAGTCTGAAGATGAGGGGACCAATATAATGATGTGTCCAGGCCCCCCGATTTCATAGTGCCCCCATCCACCAACCACTGGGTCCGCAGCGCATTCGGTGGCCTGTTTTGCATTAAGTTTGTGCTTTGTGAGTGGCCTTTGGCAGGGAGAAGGGCCTGGGCCGTAGCCTCCTGAGCTATTTTCATCACCTCATCCATTCACTTATCTATCCATTCAGTTATTGGAAAGCTCTTCGCAATGTCTTCTACACGCCAGGAGCTGTGTGTCCAACACTGTGTGTACAGAGGCGGCCAAAACACAGTCCTCAACAAGATACAGTTTTACAAAACCATGACAGACACAGCCCCACCCTCATGGAAATTGAATTTTAGGAAGACAAACACCAGCAAAGAGTCGAGAAACCCTAGAGCATGGCGGGCACTTTGGTTCAGAAGGACAGGGTGTTAGGGACGCAGGGGAGAAGGTCCCGACCTAGTCCCAGGGGTCAGAGATGCTTTCCTGAAGTGCGTCTGAACTGATTTCAAAGGATGAGTGGGTGTCTTCCAGGAGAAATAGGGCAAGGTGGTATTCTTGGTCAAAGGAACAGCATCTGCGAAAGCCCCGTGGAGCAGATGGATGACTTATGTGCCGGAGGCCTGCGGAGCCGGGGGCGCGCTCGTGCCTATGAGGCTGTTCGAGAAAGTGGGCGCTCATTGATCGCGAAAGACCCACAACATCGTGCCCAGGAGGTGGTCGTTCCTCCGGGATGAAGGAGAGTCCTTGTCAGTCTAACAGGAATGTCTCTGGGGTCCGAAGTGTTTATAATTCTCCCTCTGGAAGCCATAAGGGCCCCGGTTGTAACAAGAGAGACTCTGGAGGTGACAAAAGGCTACGATGTGTCCCAGTACCACATGATATAGGGATGAGCAAGGGAAGACCATTCAAGACACATGGCAATGTGACAGTCCATGGAACCTGGACTTGGGGACTGATTATCCAATGGGAGGTACGGGAGACAATGCAGTCAAAGACGTCTCCGGCCTTTAGCGGTGGGACCATTCACTGAGTGACAGCAGGCTGGACGCCCAGGTTACGTGCTAGATGAAATGTGGTCTCCCTCACATGGGGACGCGCCTCTCTCCCTCCCCATGCCACCCTGAGCCACGGCTGTCAGTCACTCTGCCAGCGGGGCCCAAGGAGTCATTTGCACACGCCTTGGTGATCTGGAAAGCTTCCATCACCGCTTCCCTTCCCTTGGAGAATAAGTGAAAAAACCGACTCCTCCGGGTGCCAGATTTGTGTTCCTGTGTGAGGAGATTGTTTTTTCTTTTTTGCATCTGTGTGTACGTTAAACAGCAAGAAGAAAGTCGTGAAACTCAAGGAGTTTCCCCAAAAGTAAATCAATTTGCGGTTGAATGTGCTGTGGAATTTGTTTGCAAACCTACAAGAGCGAAGCGAGCTTAAAAAAGATGCAGTTGGATGAGACTGCAAAGTTTTGGAAAGTTCTTTGAACACATGTAAACATGATATGTGTAAGCAAATGTTTAACTTGCCTTTTTTACTTCTACAAATTATATTATGAAATCAGACGTCTGTGACTTCTTAAGAATGTCAAATCAGTGTATTCCTTCAAAACAGATAATTGCCTTGTGCTGCTCAGCTTCCAGGCTTCGGGGCTCAGGGAGGTGGGGTTTGCTGCCTGACAATGAAGGGAAGCTCGTTGGCAAAATGGATTTGCATCATGGAGGTGGTGGGGCAGGCCCAGTGCTGGGCTCTCAGGGAGGTGGGTTCCCTGGACTCAGGCATCCT
>PVJD01012525.1:28891-39287 GCA_004026545.1 Mormoops blainvillei | reverse complement strand
ATGTTTAGTTATTCTCATTTTCTCTACATAGAATGATATTTTTTTTAAGTTGAAGAAAAAAATTGTCACTCCAATTGATCCCCCCCATTTGGTGGTTACACACCACAATCTGCTTTGTTGTTTCCTCTAAGGTTTGTATCACATACAATCCATTTAAACAGATCTTCACAACAAATATTACCATATTTCTACAAAAATATGATTTCAGTGAATACTCTTTCATAATAAATACCCACTTCTCTTACAATTCAGTTTCATCACACTCAATTCTCAGAGGCCTTCATTCTATTTCTATCTATTTTCTTAACTTGTTAGGGGATTATGCAAATTCTTACCTTCCACATTTCATTTTCTCTGTATATTCACTGGAGAAAATTCCACCTACTATGTGCCTAGAATAAGTACAAAAACATTGGTAAAATTCTAAGTTTCTAAACAGAGAATAATTTTGTCCTTTTCATATAGTGGTAGATATTTAAAAGTGGTCATTACTTGTGAAAGCAAGTGAATATAGTTTCATTTAATGATAAGCAAATGGACGCAGAAGAGGCTACGTAATCAAGGAACAGTTCACAGAACTCATTTTTAAAGTGAAGTCATATTTTTCAATTATATCTTTACTTGTATTATTATCTTACTCTTAATATACCACTAGAGACATAACTACAGATTATTTTAAATATGCTATGAAATTATATTTATGATATTAAAATCTTACCTCATTTGACTCTCTAATCAAATCTGCAATATCCACTCTAATATGACTTCTTTTTCATCTCTCACATTTGAACCTTGCTGAACACTTGAAGGCAATGAGCTATCCTTATTAGTGATATTGTCAAAGAACCTATCCACAAGTGACAGTAATATAACAATTAGTGGAAGTAAATAAAATGCAGAGAAAAATGACATCTAATTTCTCCATAGTTAGTCAGAGGTTAATTTCAACTGATGGACTATAGAGTATTCCATCAAAGCATGTAAGGAGAAATAAGTTAAGAATAGGTACATCAAGGCCTTAACATGGTGAGTTCTAAATGCTAAGGTGAGGTATTTATTATATTTTATTCTGTACATAATGGGATTCGATGCACTATTACAACTGTTACTCAATCAAATACTCATTTTACATAGACATACATAGTAGTATACACACATCCACCCCCAATGCTTTAACACAGAACAGCATTCATAGAAAAGACATGAGGAAAATAAAGCTCCGCCTACCCACCTGGAAACCAGAACAATTTCCCCCATTGGATATTTAACATTATCAAATACCTATTCCCCTTCAAATTACTTTTACACAGTGACACTTTACAGCCCAAAATGGGAGTATGAAAGTCCCAAAATAATGAATCAACAAAATTAGTGGCTCACCTCAAAGTGATTTACTTTTGTTATATTCTACTTGGAAACAGGAGTAGACTTTAGACCTAGTTTTTTCATTCAACTAGCTTTGTGACCTTAGGTCAATTACTTCAAGTTTCTAGGCTTACTTTCCTCACCTGTCAAACAAGGGATTGAACAACATCATCTCCAAGGGGCTCTTCAGATTTCAATGTTATGGTTCCTATAGTACCAGCTGTCACGGCTTTAACATCATCTTTACTTGCCAGCAGTTTGTCTAAATTATAGTCAAGTATTGCCAACCCTAGTTATAAAATGGTCTTTATTCCATCATAGAAGTAATAGTCCACCATATTAACTGTGCTTTCAATAGATACTGTACTAATAGAACGTGTGAGGAACCATGAGAGAAAAACTGAGGAAAAGAATATCATATCAGTCATTTGTTCTGTCAGCTGGGGAAGGTGATCCCTGATAAGTTCTTCAAAGATAGCCTGATCTACCAAGGCACCTGGAGAACATAAAAAGAAGTTTAAAAATGAACACCTTTCAAAAGAACAAGTTTCTGATATTTCCCACTTGTACTAGGATACTCCTATTTATCATTTTTTCCTAAATTGTGTCTTACATCAAGCAGCACTTGAGAAACTCAATTCAAATGCATTTGAACAATTATTGATTGAATCATTATTACATGTAGAAACCTGCTATACATCAATTAATGAAATGGTTTCATCTTTAATAAGCTTAATATCTAGTAGAACTTAAATAGATAAATGACTAAAATAAAAGTCCATACAATTAATGACCTAGCTATGATACTAAAGGCTTATGAGGGTACAATGGAGAGACCATGTACTGTTTGAAAGTAGGAGATCACAGATCTATAAATATTTGAGGACTAAAGAAAATATTACACAATTAACAAACCAAAAACTTGGTTCTTCTTTCAAGCCTTTCATATGTATATACAATACACATAAATGTGGAGATTCTAACCTGATTAAAATCTATCTCTCATCAAGAAATTATTCAGCAGCCCTCAATGCTTCAGATCACCATTGCTTTAGCAATACAGAAAGAATAAACTTAAAATTTCTATTTTATTAAGAAACAGAGCAGCCCTGGCCAGTGTGGCTCAGTTGGTTGGAGTGTCATCCCGTAAACTGAAAGATCACGAGTTTCATTCCTGGTCAGGGCACAGACTTAGGCTGCAGATTCGATCCCCAGTCAGGAAGCAAACACTAGGCAACCAATTGATGTTTCTCTCCACATTGATATTTCTCTCTCTTTTTCTCTTCCTTTCTCTTTCTGTGAAATCAATAAGCAAGTCCTCAGGTGAGGATAAAAAAAAAAGAAACAGAGCAGTTTCCTTATTTTTTTAATGACATATTGCCCTGGCCAGTGTGGCTCAGTTGGTTGGAGCACTGTCCCATAAACCAAAAGGTCACAGGTTTGAATCCCATTCAGGGCACATGCCTAGGTTGTGGGTTCAATCCCTGGCTGGTCGTGTATAAGAGGCAACTGATCAAAGTTCCTCACATTGATGTTGCTCTCCCTCTCCCGCTCTTCCTTTCATACTCTCTAAAATCAGTGTGCATGTACTCGGGTGAGGATTTAAAAAAGGCAACATATTAAACAATCGTAATTTTGTCAAAAAGCTCTTTTCTTCAGCATGTCAATGAATGTAACATTTTGATACTGCTTACATTTGATCAGTTCTTTCATGTGATAGGTAATTTGATAAACAAGAAGCATATAAATTATTTAGAAAAGAAATATTTGCTTCTTCATGTGTTTTTTTTTTTTGCTTTTACAAATAATTCAATAACTAAAATAATCAGGTAGCATTTGTTCACTACAGCAACCAGAAGAAAAAAAGTTACTTCCTCTTTTGCATACAGAAGCAATGCTGAAGTCAAAATGTCCATTGCCTAAAATACATAAAAAAATTTTTTTAGACTGGGGACGGAGACTCTGGGGAGAGAGTACCTACCAAGATCCCAGTGCTGAGTCATCTCCTACATGGCAGTTGCCATCTTGCTCAGGCAGACCACTCTCCTCTCAGCAGCCTGGGGGAAAACAATAGACCTGAACCCTGGAGAGACTCTGCCCAGCCCTGTGGTGCTTAAGCCTGACTACTGAGTGCAGATTGGCAGCCACAGACAGTACATCCCTGGCAAAGAGGGGACAGAGTGGACTAGAGACACTTGAGGAGAGACTAGGGATGGAGGCTTTGAGAAGAGAACTGAGGGAATAGTTACTGGAATCCTAGTGCTGAGTCATCCCCCCATACAGCAGCAGCAATGTTGCTCAGGTAGACCACTCCCCTCCCAGAAGGAGGTTTGATTCCCATTCAGGGCACATGCCTAGGTTGTGGGTTCAATCCCTGGCTGGTCGTGTATAAGAGGCAACTGATCAAAGTTCTTCACATTGATGTTGCTCTCCCTCTCCCTCTCTTCCTTCCATACTCTCTAAAATCAGTGTGCATGTACTCGGGTGAGGATTTAAAAAAAGCAACATATTAAATAATCGTAATTTTGTCAAAAAGCTCTTTTCTTCAGCATGTCAATGAATGTAACAATAAGGGGAAACAATAGCCTTGACCCTAGGAATGATTCTGCCCCACTCTATGGTGCTTAAGCCTGACTACTGAGTGCAGAGTGACTAGGTTAACAACTGAAGGGGACAGCCACAGACAGGAAATCGCAGGAAGTCTCCAACAGGCTGCCTAAGGTCAGACGGGGTCAACATCTGACATCACCACAGGCAGATCCAGAAAGAAAAAACAGCAGTAAATACTAGAGGCTACCAAGATGAAATCCACTGTGGTCTTCTCCATGACTTGCGATATTTTCTTTACTACATTGCTTTTTAACATTCATTTCTTGTCCATCAAGTTGGTGCATATTAAGTCATTAGATTTTATACTATAGTTTATTTGTTTATTTTCTTATAATAGTCTCAAACTCTTTATACCCTTATTAATACTGGTTCATTTGCTATTGATAGTAGAATTGCAGGGGGAGTTATTTTTGCAGTTGTGGGTTTCTTTCCTGGGCTTTGCAGTTTTGTTCTGGCAGGACCTGCACAACAACACATAAGATGTGGTGGGCAGAGTGACCCTCAGCCAACCAGCTGGAGGAAAGGACCCACCAAAGAATAACCAAACAATCAAAACCCAATTACTTCCAGGGAACCAACATAAATGGCATAAAGGCATCACAAGAGCATCAAGTTCAGGAGACCAAGGAGACTGCATGACTGAATCTCACAGGTCTCCTACCATAAATTCACACCACAAAGTAAGGAAGTCAAAACAAATCAATTTAAGAAGCAGAAGCAAAACACAAAGAGTCTCACAAATAATGGGAAGACAAGGAAACAACACCCAATCCAAAGGAAAGGAGGAATCCCCAGAAAGAATGTAAAATGGAATAGAGGCATATAAACAATCAGACATAGAGTTCAAAACAATGGTTATAAGGAAGGTCAATGAGCTCACTGAGAATTACCAAAAACTACAGGGAGACCACTAGGAACTTACTGCAAAATATATCAGCATGAAGGACACAGAAACTATTAACAAGTACCAAGAGGAAATGATGAAAACAATTTCTGAATTGAAGAACACAGTAGAAGGAATCAAAAGCAGACTAGATGAAGCAGAAGACTGATTCAGTGAGCTGGAGGACAAGGTAGAAAAAAGTTCACAAAAACAGCAAGAAAATGAAAAAAGATTCAAAAAGTATGAAGATAGGTTAAGGAACATGGAGGACAACATGAAACATAATATTATCCATATAATAGGGATAACAGAAGGAGTAGAAGAGGAGCGAGGGATAGAAAACCTGTTTGAAAAGGTAATGATGGAAAACTTCCCTAATCTGATGAGAGAAAAAGTCACACAAGTGCAGGAAGCACAAAGGGTCTCAATCAAGAGAAGCCCAATGAGGCCCACAGAAAGATACACCATAATGAAATTTGCAAATATGAGAGACAATGAGAGAGCCTTAAAGGCAGCAAGGGGTAAAAAGGAAGTAATAAAAAAGGCAGCCCCAATATAGCTAGCAGCTGATTTCTCAACAGAAACACTGCAAGGCAGAAGGGAATGGCAAGAAATATTCCATGTCATGAAAAGCAAAGGCCTGCAACCAAGACTACTCTACCCAGCAAGGCTCTCAATTAAAATGGAAGGAGAAATAAGGAGTTTCTCAGAAAAAAAGAAGGTTAAAATAATACACCTCTACCAAACCAGCATTGCAAGATATGCTACAGGGACTGCTTTAAGAAGATGAAGAAAAAGAGTGAGTGAGAGAGAGAGAGAGAGAGAGGAACACAAGTACAAAGAGAAAAAATGAGTAAGTACCTATCAATATTAACCTTGAATATAAATGGATTAAATGCTCCAATTAAAAGACATAGAGTAGCTGAATGGATAAGAAAGCAAGACCCTCTAGTATGCTGCCTACAAGAGACCCACCTCAGAACAAAAGACATACACAGACTGGAAGTACAAGTTTGAAAAAATATTCCAAGCAAATGGACATGAAAAAAAAAGCCAGTGTAGCAATACTTATATTAGACAAAATAGACTTCAAAATAAAGGCCATAAAAAGAGACCCAGAAGCACACTTCATAATACTCAAAGGAAGAATCTATCAAGACGACATAAACATTTTAAATGTATATGCACCCAACATAGGAGCACCCAAATATATAAGGAAAATCCTGGTGGACTTCAAGAAAGATATAGACAGCAACACACTTATAGTTGCGGGTTTTAATACCCCATTGTCAAAAATGGATAGATCTTCCAAACAAAATATCAACAAAGATATTATGGAACTGACAACACGTTAGATCAAATGGACTTAACTGATATATATATATATATAGAACCTTTCATCCCAAAGAAGCAAACTACATTCTTTTCAAATGCACATGGAATATCTTCAAAGACAGCCCACATGATAGGACACAAAACAAGCCTCAACAAATTCAAGAAAACTGAAATCATAACAAGCGTTTTCTCAGACATAAGGGTTTGACTATAGAAACCAACCTCCAGGAAAAAACTCAAAAACATTCAAGCTCGTGGAGACTGAAAGCATGATATTAAACAATGATTAGGTAATATCTAAGTAAAAATAAGACAAAAAGTTTCACACTGAAATCTATAAATGAGGGCACCAATCTTATCCAACAGAATAACATTTTCATGAACTATTTTTCCCCTTAACTTTCCTTTGACACTAGAAATAAAGATCCACCCAACCATAGCTATAACTTGCTAATAAACTAATCTGCTTAGACATTGGATGTGTGGTAAGTACACATAAGTAATGTGCCCTTTTTGATTAGTCTGGACTCATGAATAAGGCTTTGTCCTAGCCATCTTTGCAATTATCTTTATGTAGCTTAACATATAACTCCTAGAAGTGGTATAATTAATGTCTGCTAAATAAATAAAACAAATGAACGTAATATCTGAAAAAAGCATCCAGACCTCTCCTTATAAGGTCTCAGGAATCCCTGTGATAACACGATCTTGAGTCTTTTTGGTCCAAAACATTCTACCACACCCACATTTTTCAAACAGGATGTTCCATGACTGTGCCTTCATCTTTTCTTTCAACTATAATAAAAGAGCAACTAAACATAATGAGAAATTAACTTCTTTCAAATAACCGGATGACTTTCTTCACCATGAGCCAATACATATGGAAATCAAGAACACAGAAACTCAGAATCAGTAGTCAGAGAAACCAAAATTAGACTACTGTCATCACAAAAGCCTTTTAAATTCATGTGAGCATAATAACTAACTTACTACTTTAATTATTAGCTAAACTCATACAAAATGGGGAAAGCATTACACTTAGAAGGTAATGCTTTGAACTGTCATTCTCCCCAAATCACCTTGATTGAATTATTAGAAATCTATGCAGTTAAAACTCAAGGTTCAACTTTCATCCTTTCTTATTTTTTTCCATTTTCCATGTTTTATTGTTTATGCTATTACAATGTCCCATTTTCCCAGTTTGTCCCCCTGCACCCAGGTGACACCCCACTTCCATAATCAATCCCCACACCATTGCCCATACCCATGGGTCCTTCATGAATATTCTTTAACTAATCTCTTCACCTTTTTTCAGCCAGTCCCCACATCCCACCTACACTTTTATAGCTGTCAGTCTATTCCCCAATTCCATACCTCTGGGTCTATTTTGCTCATTAGTTTATTTTGTTCTTTAGATTCCTCTTATAAGTAAAAGCATATGATATTTGTATTTTGCCAGCTGACTTATTTTGCTTACCAGAATAGTTTCCAGTTCCATCCATACTGTCACAAAAACAGGAATTCTGTCTTTTGTTCTCCTGCATAGTATTCCATAGCATAAATGTACCACAGTTTTTTGATCCCTTCATCTACTGATGGACACTTAAGCTGTTTTCAAACCTTGCCTATTGTTAACAGTGCTGCTATGAACATATAGGTGCATAAATTCTTTTCAATTGGTGTTTCATGATTGTTAGAGTATATTACCAGCAGTGGAATCGCTAGGTCAAAAGGCAAATCCATTTTTAATTTTTTCAAGTTATCTCCATATTGCTTTCTACAGTGGCTACACCAGTCTGCATTCCCACCAACAGCACACTAGGGTTCTCTTTCATCCACATCCTCACCAGCAATTGTTTTTTGTTGATTTATTAATGATGGCCATTCTGGCAGATATGATGTGATATTTCATTGTGATTTTAATTTGCATCTCTCTGATGGCTAGTGATGTTGAGTATCTTTTCATATGTTTATGGACCATGAAATATGTCCTTCTTAGAGAAATGTCTATTCAGGTCCTTTGCCCATTTTTTAATTGGATTGTTTGTCTTCCTTCTGTTGAATTGTATGAGTTATTTATATATTTTGGAGATTAAACCCTTGTTCAGTGTATTGTGGGCAAATATGTTCTCCCATGCAGTCAGTTGGTTCCCTTATACTTTTGATGAAGGCTTCTTTAGCCACACAAAAGCTTTTTAACTTGATGTGGTCCCATTTGTTTATTTCTTCCTTTATTTCCCTTGCCCTAGGAGATATATCATCAAAAATATTGCTACGCGAGATATCCAAAATTTTATTACCTATGTTTTCCAATAGGATTTTTATGGAATCTTGACATATTTAAGTCTTTTATCCACTTTGAGTTTATTCTGGTGTTTGGTATGAGTTCATGGCCTAGTTTCATTTCTTTGTGTGTACCTGTCCAGTTCTGAAAATACTGTTTATTGAAGAGACTCTTTTTACTCCATTGTATGCTTGTACCACTTTTGTCAAACATTAATTAACCATAACGATATGGGTTTATTTCTGGGCTATTATGTTGCATTGATCTATATGTCTGTTCTTAACACCAGTACCAGACTGTTTTGACTACAGTAGCCTTGTAGTCTAGTTTGATATCAGGTATTCTGTTCCCTCCAACTTTCTTCATCTTTCTCAAGTTTGCTGAGGCTTTCAGGATCTTTTCTGGTTCCATGCAAATTTTTGGAATATTTTTCCAGATCTGTGAATGATGCAATTGGTATTTATTAGGAATTGCATTGAATCTATAGATTTCTTTGGGAAGTATGGACACTCGAATGATGTTAATTCTTCCAATAAATGAACAGGGTATATACTTTTATTTATTTGTATCTTCCTCAACTTCTTTCTTCAGTGTTCTATAGTTTTCTGGGTATAAGTCTTTTATCTCCTTGTTTAAATTTATTTTAGGTACTTTATTATTTTTTGTTGTTATTGCTATAGTAAATGGGAATTTTTTCTTAGATTCTCTGATAGGTCATTTTTGGTGTACTAAAATGCCATCAAATTCTGAATATTGACCTTGTATCTGCTGTTTTGCCAAATTCACTTGTTAGGTTGAGTATTTTTGTTTTTGGTGGAGCCTACAGGATTTTCTATGTATACTACCATGTTGCCTGCAAATAATGACAGTTTTACTTCCTCCATTCCATTTGTATGCCTTTTAACTTCTTCTTGTGCAGGACTTCCAGTACTGAATATGAGTGGTGAAAGTGGATACCCTTGCCTTCTTGCTGATAGTATGGGAAACTTAGTTTTTGCTCATTGAGTGTGATGTTGGCAGTACTTTTTTTCTGTATACAGCCTTTAATATGTTGAGGTATGCTTCCTCTATTCCTACTTTGCTGTTTTTATCTTAAATGGCTGCTGAATTTTATCAAACGCTTTTTCTGCATCTATTGATATGATCATGTGATTTTTGTCTTTCATTTTATATGATGCATTATGTTTATTGATCTGATAATATCGTAACATCCTTGCAGACTCAGAATAAATTCTACTTGATCATGGTCTATGATTTTTTAATGTATTACTGGATCTGGTTTGCTAGTACTTTTTGAGGATTTTAGCATCTATGTTCATCAGAGACATTGACCTGCAGTTTTCTTTCTTTGTTGTGTCTCTACCTGGTTTTGGTGAGGATAATACCATCCTCGCACTAAGAGTTTGGGAATCTTTCCTCTTCTTGATTTTCTTTTGGAATGATTTGAGAAAGGTAAGTGTTAGCTCTTTAAATGTTTGTCAAAATTCACCTGTGTGCCATCTGGTCTGGGGGTTTTTCTGTGGCAGGTGTTTTTTGATTACTGCTTCAATTTTGCTAGCTGTTATCAGTCTATTCAAGCTTTCTGCTTCTTCCTCATTCAGTTTTCAAAGATTGTATGTTTCTAGAAATGTATTAATTCCACCCAGGTTTTCCAATTTCTTGGCATATGGTTGTAATTTCTTATAATCCTTTGCATTTCTGTGGTATCAGTTGTTAATGCTCCTCTTCAATTTCTGATTTTATTAATCTGGGACTTCCCTCTTTTTTATTGATGAGTCTGGTTAAAAGTTTGTCAATTTTGTTTGTCTTTTCAAAGAACAAGCTTCTGGATTCAATGATCCTGTGATTTTTTTTTTTTTTTTTTTTTTTTTTTTTTTTTTTTTTTTTTTTTTTTTTTTTTTTTTTTTTTTTTTTTTTTT
>PVJD01012525.1:0-28791 GCA_004026545.1 Mormoops blainvillei | reverse complement strand
AGGTAGGCCTATAATGCTATGAACTTCCCTCTCAGGACTGTTTTCACCGTGTCCCATAGGTTTTGGACTGTTGGGTGTATATTTTCATTTGTTTTGAGAAACTTTGATTTCTTCCTTGATCTCATTGTTTACCCATTCATTGTTTAATAACATGTTATTAAGTCATCATGAATTTGACTGTTTTTTTTTTCTTGAGATTGCTTTCTAGTTTCAAGCCATTGTGATCCAAGAAAATGCTTGATATGATTTCAATTTTCTTGAATTTGTTGAGGCTTCTTTTGTGTCCTACCATGTGGTCTGTTTTTGACAATGGCCCATGTGCTTCTGGGAAGAATGGATATTTTGCTTCTTTGGACTGAAATTTTCTGTAAATATCAATTAAGTCCATTTAATCTGTTGTATTGTTTAATGCTTCTATATCCTTATTGATTTTTTGTCTGGAAGACCTGTTCATTGTTGACAGTTGGGTGTGAAAATCCCCTAAAATGAGTGTATTGCTAACCTATCTATTTCTTAAAGTCCTCCAAGATTTTCTTTATATTTTTAGATCCTCCTATTTTGGGTGCATATATGTTTACAAAAGTTATATCGTAGTGTTGGATTACTCTCTTAAGTATTTTGTAATGACCTTCTTTCTCTCTTGTTAAGGACTTTGTTTTGAAGTCTATTTTATCTGACATAAGTATTGCTACCCCAGGTTTGTTTTTTTTTATCACTTCACTTTCAGCTTGTGTATATCTTTTGTTTGAGGTTGGTCTCTTGTAGACTGCATATATGCAGGTTGTGTTTTCTTATCATTCAGATACCCTATGTATTTTGATTGGAGCAATTGATCCATTTACATTTAAGGTTGTTATTCATAGGTACTTATTCACTGCCTTTTCTTTTTCTTTTTTCTTTTTTTGCCTTTGTACCTGTGTTCCTCTCTATTTCTTCATCTTCTTAAACCAGTCCCTTTAGCATCTCTGGCAATGCTGGCTTGGTGGAGATGTACTCTTTTAATGTTCTTTTGTCTGGGAAGTTCTTTATTTTGCCTTCCATTTTAAATGATAGCCTTGTTGGATAGAGTACTCTTGGTTGCAGGTCCTTGCTTTTCATTACTTGGAACATACCCTGCTAATCCCTTCTGGATTGTAGTGTTTCTGTTTAAAAATGGCTGATAGCCTTATTGGAGCTCCCTTGTATGTAACTAGCTGTTTCTCCCTTACTGCCTTTAAGATACACTTTTTGTCTTTAAATTTTGCCATTCTGATTGTAATGTGTCTTGACATGGGCCTTTTTGGGTTCATCTTGATTTGCACCTTCTCCTGAACTTGTATGACTTTTTTCCTCACCAAGTTAGGGAAGTTTTCTCTCAGTATTTTTTGAAACAGATTTTCTATCCCTTGCTCCTTCTCTTCTCCTTCTGGTATCCCTATGAGGCAAATGTTAGGTTTCATGTTGTTCTTGTCTCTTTTCTTTTCTTTTCCTTTTTATTTCTTGCTCTGATTGGGTGTTTTTTTCTTCCTTGTCTTCCATCTTACTGATTCAATCACTGCTTCATCTATCCTGCTTTTATTTCCCTCTAGTGTGTTCTTCATTTCAGATATTGTATTCTTCATTTCCTACTGGTTCTCATTCAAGGTTTATGTGTCCTTTTTCTTGCTGATGTAGTAACCACTAAGTTCCCTATAGTTCTTATTGAGTTCCTTGAGCATCCTTATAGCCATTACTTTGAACTCTATGTCTGCTAAATTGTTCACCTTGATTTCACTGAGTTCCTTTTTTGGACATTCTTCCTTTTCTTTCTTTTGAGGGTTGTTTCTTTGTTTCCCCATTTTAGTTGTCTCTTTGTGTTTCTTTCTATGTATTAGATTGATTTTCTTTGACTGTCTTCTGTAGTGACCTTGTGTGTTAGGCATCCTGTGGGACCTACTGGTGCAGACTCCTTGATCTCCTGATCTGGTTGCTTCAGAAATGCCCTTTGCATGGGTTATGTGAACTCTCCTGTTGTGTTTGGGTCCTTGTTGTTACTGGCCCATTCATTGGTGGGAATTCCCCTTTGGCTTGCTGACTGAGAGGCTCAACTCCCACCACATGCTGTACATTGCTGCATAGGTACTGGCAGAACAAAGAAAACAACACAAAAATGGCACCAAATAAATCAACTCCCCCAACCCCAACAGCAATATCAATTATAAGAGAGCAAAGAATAATAAAAGTGGTAAGATAAGTGCAATAATAGAGAAAGGAGAAAAGGGAAAAAGAATATGAAAAGACTAAAGGAAGGAAAAGTAATTATGAGAGAGGAAAGGGGAAGAGAAGTAATAAAAGTAATGAACTGAAAGTGGAAAATGAGGAAAAGGAACAGAGAAAAAGTAACAAAATAATAAAAGGAGAGAAGAAGGGAACAATGGAGTAATTAAAGATAAGAGAACAGGAGATATGAAAGAAAAATTAAAGCACCACAACTAAAAGAAAAAATGGATAAAAAGTAATAAAAAGGTTATGATAAAAAATAGCAAAAATATGAAAAAAGTACCAAAAAAATTCATCTCAACAGTAAAGTTTAGACCTTGTCTGCTGGCTTCTTCCTTTGGAAACCTCTCTGATGTGAGTCAGGTGTAAGCCAATGTCAGGTGTTGCCCACGTACAGTCCTCTACAGGCTTTTCGATGTTACAAGTGATCCACAGTTTGTGGCTCATTCCTTGGGACTTGGCTGCTCCCACGGTGGGCCAATATGCTCTGTAATCTGGCTTTTATCAGCATTGGGTCCCAGGGTATGTCACCAAATACCCCAAGGCATTGCAGGATCCCTTTCTGTCTGTCTCACTGGCCTGCTGTCAATCTTGGACTAGTCGCAGGCCCAGCTATTTCTGGGAGGGCTTCTTACAGAAATAGGGGGTTGTATTTCCTTGATCTTCTGAGCAGGTGCCTTTCAGACTTCTGGGAAGATTATGGATGTGTTTCCCGTCCCCTGAGCCACTAATGTGAGTCTACCCAGGATTATTTCCCTGTACTCAGCAGGACAGGGCCACTAGTAGGCCTCCAGGGCCCACATTTTGGGTCTGGTGGATGCCAGAAGGGTGTCTCCATGGCTCTCCCATGAGGGGGAAGCACCAGTTAGTTTCTCAGTAAAGTGTATGGATTGGCTACACCTTACAGCCAGTTGCCGACAGCCCCTTAGTCTGTTTATGTTGCTGTCTCCTCAGCAAGGGTATGATGCAGGATTGGAGAAAATAAATAAAGAAAAGCCAAACAAGTATAACCCCAAGACAGAGTAAAACTGATAAAAGAACAAAAAAAGTTACAACATGGAGCAAACAGGATTTCAGAGGGTGTGGTGAGGGGAACTCCAGAGGGTGAGGGGAATGGTATCCTACAGGGTAAGGTAATTAATTTTCCCCTGGAAGGGGCTAGCTCTTAAGAAAGATGGGGAACCCCATGTATATTCCCACCCCCAAAATTCCATAGCTGGGTCCAAGTCTCTCCCCAGTGCCTCCCACTCCAGACTCTCCTCATGCAACTGCTGTCTGAACTGCCTTCTCTTTGCTGAGGCCCAAGGTGAGTAGCTGCAAATACAAAATCTATGCTTTGCCCCTGTAAGAAAAAGAAAATATGGTGGATTTGTCTCCAGTAGTTTTCATCTCTCCACAGTGGAGAGAGCCCCTGTAGTGCAGACTCCTTGATCTCTAGGAATGTCCTTTGTGTTCGTTAAGTGGACTCTTCTGTTGTATTTGGATCCTGATTGTCACTGGCCTGTTCATTGGTGGGAACTCCCCTCCAGCTGGCTGACAAAGGGCCTCAACCCCTGCCATGTGTGCCTCTGCCTTGGGAAGGCTTCCAAGTGTGGTTTGGAACCGTAGTCGGGGAACGTACTGGAGGCAACCTATGGAAGTTTCTTTCTCACTCTGATGCCTCTCTTTCCCTCTCTCAAATAAATAGAACATATCCTGTATGCATCATCTTTGTTCAAGTCTTGTATCATCCTGATGGTGTGGGGGAAGGGAGAGAAGAGTCCAGCAGCATGGGACGATGGCGGCGGTGATCGCATTGCTCCCTCTAGTGGTTCTCAGCTCTGGGCTTCCATTACTGCACTCCTGCCAGGGCCTCCAAAGCCAGCACTGGCCTACCTGCCTCTCTCTGTCTCTGGAGCTCCCAGCTCCGTGGCTGGTCCAAAGCCTCCTTAGTCACAAAAGGCGTTTTTCTCATCCTCCATCTTAATTCATGATACTGGTCCTTTTGTATAATAGAACCAAACAAGTCACAGTGCAGTACCTGCTGGAAAGCCTTTCAAGTACCAAAAGAAGAGTGTTCAGCTGTAGTAGCTTCTAGCCTGCCCTAAGATTTTTATTTTTGATCAACAATTTCAGTCCATAGATTTAAATGTTTTGTTTCCTTACCATTTTGGAATTAAGAGTCTCCATATTCTGAGAGTGATATACCATCATTAAGGCTTCAATGTTCACAGTTTCACTGCATTCTCTCTGACATGTCAAAGATCATACCTCAATATTACCAGATGGGTCTGTAGAATCAGAACTAATAGGAACCTGAAAAAGAATGTAATTCCCCCAAATGTATGCTCAAAAGTTTCTGCAAAAAGAAAAAGTGCTAATGTTTTATCTGTCATTTATAAACCACAATTCATGTGCATAAAATATTATTAAAAGCAATGTCTCAAGTAGACAGGGATATATTGTTTTTCTATCAAAATGAGAGATAATAACAAATTAATGTCTATAACAGAAAACTCAGGACCTAAGTGATCCTGCTCCCCTACAAAAGCAATAAAATACTGGCAAAACATTGGGGAAAAAAAACATAGGAAATTATCCAAAGACATAGAATAAGCTGAAAACCACCTATTCAACTAAAACTAATGAATCTCAACAAGAACACCACAATCTATGAAGTTTTAACTTAAAGCTATTCCCATCTGTCACTCACCCAAGCTCAGAGGTATGGTGGCCATAAAAGCCAGTATTATCACAGCGAAGGATCCTTTGTAGCTTCACTAAAATCCCCATCCCTAGGAAACAGTCAGTATTTTGACTAGACTAGCAGGTTCGTGGAGAATCTCTATTCCCAGGGCATTATCATTTGATTTGATTCAGGGCTCAGCACTGTGAAAAAAATCCCTTCCCCACTGCATTAGAGAAAACCATAGCAATATAATAGTCTCACAGCTGCCTGAGGCAGACTATGTATGGAAGAAACAAGAACCTGGCTACAAATATAAAAGGAAATCCTGGAGAACTAGATGGTCATAGGGAACCTTGAAACGTTCCAACATATTCTTGGGCACCTTAATGCATGCATATGTCTGCAGGACTATGAACCTGCCCAGGATTTTAAAAAAAGGGGACAGGAAGAAAAACCAGTCACTCAATTCTGGCTGGCTTTGGAAATAAGAAATAAAAACTAAAGCTGATTTATAAACTGCCAGAAGTTTGAGGAATACCTTCACACAAAAATCCCCTTGGCAAAAGGTAGAAAACCTTCTGACCCATCATTGGCTCACTACTAATTTATACTGACCTAATGACTGTTTCAAGCAAGCCAAGCTTAAAAGTAAAGACAAGAAGTATGAATAAAGTAAACAACTAAAATGTCCCTGAAGGGGCCCAGTTCTGATTTTGTAAACTAAAAATGTAAAGTACCTATTATAAATATATTCAAAGAACTAAAGGAAACATAAAAAGTAAAGGACTCAGTTAAAAAGTAGGCAAAAAATCTGAACGGAGACCTCAATGAAAAAGATATAAATATGACAAATAATCATAAGAAAAGATTCTCAACATCATATGTCATTAGGGGATTGCGAATTAAAACAATGAGATATCACTGCACACCTATTAAAATGGCTAAGATCAAAAACACTGACAACATCAAGTGCTACTAAGGACGTGGAACATCAGGAACTTGCATTCACTGCTGGTGGAATACAAAACAATACAGCCACTTGAAAGATGGTTTGGCAGTTTCTTACAAAGCTAAATACAGTTTTACTATATGATTTAGCAATTGTGCTCCTAGGGACATATTCAAATGACTTAAAAACTTATGTCCACACAAAAACCTACACATGAATGTTTGTTGCCATTTTGTTCATAATTGCCAAAAATTGGAAGCAACCGAGGCACCCTTCAACAGGTGAATGACTAAGCATTGTAGTGTATACAGAAAATAGAATACTTTTAAGCAATAAAGTAATTGAACTGTCAACAAAATTAAGAGTTTTGTCAATAAAGAATTGACAAAAATTTAACTAGATTCGCCAAGAAAAAGGAGAACGCTGAAACAAGTAAAATTAGACATGAAAGAGGAGACATTACAACAGAAATACAAAGGCCCTACAAGAGTACTATGATCTCATTTGCATGACAAATTTTTTAAATTTTGATGTATTCCAACTTACCTATGTTTTCTTTTGTCATGCATTTTTGGTATCATAGCTAAGAAAAAATTGCCTAATATAAGGTCATGAAGATTTCCTCCTATGTTTTCTGTAAGAGTTTTATTGTTTTAGCTTTACATTTAGGTCTTTGATACATTTTGAATTAATTCTTATGTATGATCCAACTTCATTTTTTGTGGATATCCATTGTCTGAAAATGAATAAGAGAAACTAGAATGTTTAAAACTCTGACATACATCTGAAAAAGATGGTATACTTATTTAGAAATAAAATCCTTTTTAGATAACTGAGCCTACCTAACTCCCAGAGGTACCTGAGAGTTTTCAGGGGAAAAAATTCCAGTTCTCCAAGTATAAAAGACAGGTAAATTAAAGGAGAAGGAAAGATAAGCAGAGCATTAAATCTAACACAGAGATTGAAACTGAAATGCAATAAGACAGGAAAAAGTGATATAAGCAAGAACATGGAAACATTAGGACAGAAATTAGCAAGATTGATCAGATTTTACTTCTATCTTCATATCAAACTCAGGACTATTCTGAGTACATATGTGAAATGAATGAAGGATTAGAAAATTGTGGCAATAAAACTCTTAATGGCCAACATGAAGGATCCGTGTCTGTAAATGAAATAATTTTTACTTAATGTTTTCTTTGTGCTTCTCTATGATCAAAGGGAAAGTCAGTCTTATCATTACTTGATTATAATTAACTTAGCATAATGTTTGCAGTGTCTACCCTGGAGATATAAAAGCATCTACAATCAAATCAAAATAATAAATATAGCTAGTAAAGCCAACATTAATTTTTTCTTTGAACTTTAATTAAAATATAAGTAGTTATAATGTGATAATTTTTATCAATCTATTAAAACATGAGGACCTCAGGCACTGAAAAACAAAATTAATTTGAATCTATGAAAGATATACTAAACATCAAAATCAGGCATTTAATCACCCTTTTACAAAAATATTTGCCTTCTCTAGTACAGTACTAGTAAATAGATATGACACTATTTTGCTTTGAGCTAGATTATATAAATAAGGCTGACCTACTTGATATTACATAAAAAATGTTCAGATTGGTTTAACATGCTGTGTCTCTAGAGCAGTGATTTACAACCTTTTTCATCTCATGGCACACTTAATCTATTTACAAGAATTCTTTGGCACATCAAAAACTGCATTATATTTTTTGCCGACCTGACAAGAAAATAGTTATCATTTTGATTCATCCACACTAGACCCCTATTGTAGTGTTGCCTATTGTTATTTTTCTATTTGACAATCTAAGGGAAAATAGGTCAGTGCCCCTGACTAAATAGTCATGTATTGCATGTTTTAAAAAATTTTGCAGCACACTGGTTGAAAATCACTGCTCTTATAGCAGTAACAGTCCTTTTCCTAGGCCTTGTTGAAACGTCAAACATAGTTTATGTTGTTAAAAAACACATTATGTGAAAGTACAAGGTGTATATGAAGTGGAACTTCAGTTCTTGAATTTAATTCATTCCAAAAAGATGTTTTAGAAGCAATTTGTTCCAAAACTGAGTCACCTTTGATTGTCGCCTGAGAGATATGTGACTGATCATACAGGTATCAGCGTGAAAGAGTTCTTGGGCAGAGTTTTGAAACTGAAAGTTTTGTTAGGCAATTGAGACATTTTTTCTGTGAACAATCTGGTGGAGAACTGAATTGCTCAAGAGCCAAGATTTTCAAAAACCAAGGATTGACTGTATTTGATAAAGAACAAATATAGTCAAGAAGGAGCAAATGGTAATAGTTTTTTAACATATGAGATTCTAAGAAGTAAAATGGCCATTATTTGCAGATGACATGATACTGTATATAAAGAACCCTAAAGATTCCACAAGAAAACTACTATAGCAGAGAAATGAATCCGGTTAAATAGTGCGATACAAAATAAATATTCACAGATTAGTTGCATTATATACATGTATAATGAACTATCAGAAAGAGACACTAAGAAGACAATCACATTTATAACTGCATCAAAAAAAAAAAACAACCACCTAGGAATAAATTTAACCAAGGAAGTCAAAGACCTGTACTTGGAAAATTATAATACACTGAAGAAATAAATTGAAAAACATATCAAAAAATGGAAGTATATACTGTGCTCATGGATAGGAAGAATTGACATTGTTAAAATGTCAATACTACCTAAAGCAATCTATAGATTCAATGCAATTTCTTTCAAAATTCCAATGGTATTTTTCACAGAAATAGAATAATCCAAAAACTTATATGGCACCACAAGAGACCCTGAATAGCCACAGCAATCTTGAAAAACAACAAAACTGGAGGTATCACACTACCTCCATAGCAAACTATACTATAAGGCCATAATAATCAACACAGCATGGTAGTGGCATAAAAACAGACACATAGATCCAGACACGTAGAAAGCCCATAAATATGCCCATGTCTATATGGTCAATTAATATATGACAAAGGAGGCAAGAACATACAATGGGGTAAAGAGAGTTTATTCAATGAATGGTGTTGGGAAAATTGGACAGATGCATGAAAAAAAAAAGGAAGCTAGACCATCTGCTAATACAACATAAGAAAAAAAAAATGGATTAAAGACTTAAATGCCATAAAACTCCCAGAAGGAAACATAGACAGTAAAATCACAGACATTTCTATTAGCAATATTTTTTTTCTGACATACCTCTTTGGGAAAGGGACACAAAGGAAAAAATATAAACAAACAGGACTACATCAAACTAAAATGCTTTGCACAGCAAAGGAAATCATCAACAAAATAAAAAGACAACCAGCTGAATGGGAGAAGGTATTCATCCATGATATATCCAATAAGTGGTTAATATCCAAAATTTATAAAGAGCTCATACAACTTAACACCAGAAAACACCAACAATCCAATTAAAAATGGGCAGAGAACCTCAATAGACACTTCCTCAAAGAAGATATACAGATGGTCAGCCAATAGACATATCAAAAATGCACAAAGTTCTGCCCTGGCTGGTGTGGCTCAGTGGATTGAGTGCTGGCCTGTGAACCAAAAGGTCATCAGTTCAATTCCCAGTCAGGACATGCATGGGTTGCAGGCCAGGTCCCCAGTTGGGGGCATGTGAGAGGGCAACTGATTGAAGTATCTCTTGTTATCTCTTGCATGTTGATGTTCCTCTCTCTCTCTTTCTCCCTCCCTTCCCCTCTATCTAAAGGCAAAATCTTTTCAAAAATGCTCAGTCACTAATCATCAAAGAAATGCAAATTAAAACCACAATGAGATATCACCTCACATCGGTCAGAATGGCTATCATCAAAAAACCAACAAACAAGTGTTGGTGAAGAATTGAAAAGGGAACCCTCACGAACTTTCTGTGGGGATATATATTTAAGCAGCCACTAGGGAAAACATTACGGACTTTCCTCAAAAATTAAAAATGGAACTGCCTGATGACTTAGCAATTCCGTTTTTAGGCATATATCCAAAGAAATCTAAAACACAAATTTGAAAGTATGTATGTATCCCAGTGGCCACTGAAGCATTATTTCAATAGCCAGAAATGGAAGCAACCCAAGTGCCCATCAGTAGATGAGTGGATAATAAAGTTATGGTACATGTATACAATGGAATATTGCTTAGTCATAGAAAAGAATGAAATCTTACCATATGTGACAGCGTGGATAGACCTACAGGGTAGTATGGCAAGTGAAATAAGTCAGTCAGAGAAAGACAAATAATATATGATTTCACTTATATGTGAAATCTAAAGAACAGAATAAACAAAATTGAAAAAGGTGACGAGGTTAAGAAGTACAAATTAGTAGTTATAAAATAATCATAGGGATGTAAAATACAATATAAGGAATATAGTCAATAATATTGTTATAACGATGTATGGTGGCAAATGTATACTTGAAATATCGGGGGCAACACTTTGTAAAGTATGTGGTTGCTTAACCAGCATACTGTACACCTGGAACTAATAAAAATAATATAAAATGTAAATTTTAAATAAAAATACAATTAAAAAAATAAAGTTGAGTTCCTAAAAAAGGATAAAGTCCTTAATTCTCAATTCTGCTTTTTACTGGGACTTAGAGAATGTAACTTCTTTTGTATTATTCTTTTTAAAAAGTAAATCTAAGAATGAATAGGGAAGGCACTATGAATTTCATTTGAAATAATGGACCAAACGAATCACATATCTTTTAAAATGATTTGATTGCTATATAATTACCTCTGTGCTAATATTGTGATAATGATTTTAAGCTGTCCCACACTTGAATCACATTCAGTCTTGATGCTGATACTGTCAGGCAAAATATGTTTAGTTTCCTCTTTTATGGCTACAAGTTTAGGTCCCTCATATGACTTACTAACAGACTTTGGAAACCCACAATGAAATCTTACCTCACATCTGTCAGAATGGATATCATCAAAAAATCAACAAACAAGTGTTGATAAGGATGCAGAGAAAAGGCAACTCTTGTGAATTGTTGTTGGGATTGAAAATTAATGCAGCCACTATGGAAAACAGTATGCAGCTCCTTCAATAAATTGAAAACAGAACTATGATATGACCCAACATTCCCACTTCTTGTTATTTATCTGGAGAAATTCAGAACACTAATTCAAAAAATATATGCACCCCTTTGTTCATTGTGGTATTATTTACAATGGTCAGGAAATGGAAGCTACCTAAGTGTTGTGGTACTTATATACAATGGAATATTACTCAGCCATAAAAAAGAATAAAATCTTACCATTCACAACAACATGGATGGATCTAGCAAGTATTATGCTAAGTGAAATAAGTCAGACACAAAAAGACAAAGATGATATGATTCCATTTATATTTGGAATCTAAAAAATAAAATCAATGAACAAACAAAACAGAAAGAAACTAACAAAGTAATGGTTGCCAGACAGCAAGGGGCTTGGGCGGGGTGGAGCAATTAAGAAGTACAAATTGGCAGTTACAATATAGTCACAGGGATGTAAAGTATAGCATAAGGAATATAGTCAGTAATATTGTAATAACTGTGTATGGTGTCAGGGCATACTAGACTTATTGGAGTGATCCTTTTGTAAGTTATATAAATGTCTAACCACTATGTCATACACCTGAAGCTAATATAATAATGAATGTCAACTGTAATTGAAAAAAAATTTAAAAAGGAAATAATAATAAAACTTCTTATTGTATTAAAAAATTAGACTTTAGGTACTAGTTGTACCACCGATACAAGTAACCTCACTGAAAGTTATTTCACTTCTCAAGAAAAAGTCTTAACTAACATATAGTCTTAAAAAATTGATGATATAAATGTAAAATTTCAATGCTGCAATGCTATTTCTAACTTACATGAAAACTATCACTTCCTTTTGACTGTGTATATCAAATATTCAAGTTTGGTATTCACATCATAAATGTCTGAGTAATCACGTTCCATTGAGTCATCATAACCCCTTATCTTGTTTTTATTTTTCTTTCGCTTTCAACAAGAGATATGAGGATCTTATCCTATTACTCTTATGCTAAAGAATGATGCTGGACTTAAAAAATGATTATCTAAAAATTACTGCCCTGACCAGTGTGGCTCAGTTAGTTAGACATTGCCTTGCAAAGCAAAAAGTTGCCAGTTCAATTTCCAGTCACAGCATATACCCAGGTGACAGGTTTAGTCCCAGCATTCCCAGGTTGGGGAGTGTACAGGAGGTAACCCATCAATATTTCTCTCTCACATTGATGTTTCTCTCTCTTTCTCTCTCCCTTCCCCTGTTTCTTAAAATAAGTAAATAAATAAATAAATAAATATTTAAAAAAATAAAAATAATCCTTGGGTGGT
The DNA here is from genome assembly GCA_004026545.1 of Mormoops blainvillei. Classification (NCBI taxonomy): domain Eukaryota; kingdom Metazoa; phylum Chordata; class Mammalia; order Chiroptera; family Mormoopidae; genus Mormoops; species Mormoops blainvillei. The sequence goes on along the minus strand of PVJD01012525.1, from coordinate 16,542 downwards.
GTAGCTTAGTGGATTGAGCGTTGGCCTGTGAAGCTAAGTGTCGCTGTTTTGATTTCCCAGTCAGGGCACATGACTGGGTTGTGGGCCAGGTCCCCAGTGGGAGGTGGCATGTGAGAGGCAACCACACAATGATGTTTCTCTCCCTCCCTTTCTCCCTCCCTTCCCCTCTGTCTAAAAATAAAATAAAAATTTTAAAAATAAATAAATATAAAATAATTATCGAGTGGCATATTAAGTTTTTAATAATTTACAGAATTAAAGGACATTTTACTCTGCATGATAACATCTTTAAACTAAAAACTGGTATGGAAACAAATTTATATTACCTCTCAAAATGGAACAATTATACTACATAGATAGCCATCCTGGCTAGTGAAGCAGATATAGTTTTCTGAGATGCACATTTCTCCATGACCATTGAAGTGGCTGAATACTACCCACAAAAAACATTCATATACGTTTTTCAAAGACTCGTCTTTGGGCAGCCTAAAACAAGCATTAAACTCCTCACTGTGGGTTTGTTTCTCCAGACCTCTGTAGGGAAGAAAAAAGGGAGAGAGGCTTAAATAATGACTTCTAAAGTATACACATGTCTATAATGATTCATCCAAATGCACTGCAAAGAAGACTGAAGACTTCGTGATATGTTCCTCAACAAACTATGTAATGGAGGAAACACACTGATTCTTAACAAATTTTGTTTGTTCTATTTTCCAATTTTGTTTTATCAGTGGATTACAATGAATAAAAGTAAGAGATGGCAGAGGTCTTCAAACCATCTGTTAAGGGGTGATTTGCCGGAAAACTATCATTATATAGTCATAGTATATGAATAAAGCTAAAACCAATCTTGGCAAACAGTAATCATTATATCGAGTTACTGGAAAATCATGAGTTACTCAGGCCAAACAAAATAAAATAATGAAAATTTGTGGCATCAAAATTTAGACAGGAATATTAGTGCATAAAAGATAATGTCAATGTTTAAGGGAATCCAAAGTAGAGGCAAGATAAAATAATGTTGCTTGCACTGTATTGGGTACAGGATAGGTGTCAATAAACACAGAGTACTCGTTAAGTTATACATAAATATATAAATAAAAAACAATTGCATAAAATATAACAATTTACATATTTCACAGATATAGAGCAAACATTTCAAAAATTTATGTGGAACAACAAATGACCCCAAATAGCCTCCGTAACTTTGAGAAAGAAGAACAAAGTAGGGGGGATCACAACACCTGCCATCAAACTATAATACAAGGCCACCATAATTAAAATGGTCTGGTAATGGCATAAGAACAGACAAATAGATCAATGGAAGAGAATAGAGAGCCCAGAAATAAACCCATGTCTCTATGGTCAATTAATATTTGACAAAGGGGGCAGAAGCATAAAATGGAGTAAAAATAGTCTCTTCAACAAATGGTGTTGGGAGATCTGGACAGCTACATGCAAAAAAATGAAACTCAACCAGCAATTTATACCATAAACAAAAATAAACTCAAGATGGATAAAAGACTTAAGTATAAGACACAACACCATAAAAGTCCTAGAGGAGAACATAGGCAGGAAAATCTCAGATATCACATGCAGCAACATTTTTAGTGTTAAGTCCCCTAGAACAAGGGAAATAAAGGAAAGAATAAAACAAATGGGACTTCATTAAAATAAAAAGCTTCTGCTAAAGAAAATATCAGCAAAATGAAGAGGGAACCAACCATATGGGAAAATATATTTGCCAATGATACCTCAGACAAGGGTTTGATCTCCAAAATATGTAAACAACTCACGTGACTCCTCTGCAGAAGGTCAAACAATCCAATTAAAAATGGGCAAAGGATGTGAACAGACACTTCTCCAAGGAGGACATACAGAGGGTCCATAGGCATATGAAAGGATGCTCAGCATAACTAGCCATCAGAGAGATGCAAATTAAAGCCACAATGAGATACAACTTCACACCAGTCAGAATGGTCATCATTAACAAATCTAAAAACAACAAGGGCTGGTAAGATTGTGGAGAAAAGGGAACCCTAGTACACTGTTGGTAAGAATGAAACACAGACTGGGGCAGCCACTGTGGAAAACAGTATGGAATTTCCTCAAAAAACTAAAAATGCTACTGCCTTTTGACCCAGCAATTCCACTGCTGGGATTATACCCTAAAAATCCTGAAACACCAATTCAAAAGAACCTATACACCCCAATGTTCATAGCAGCACAATTTATAATAGCCAAGAATTGGAAGCAACATCAGTGCCCAACAGTAAATGAGTGGATCAAAAACTGTGGTACATTTGCACCATGGAATACTATGTAGCAGAAATAAAGAACCCTTGTCCTTCGAGGCAGCATGGGTAGAACTGGAGACATTATGCTAAGTGACATAGTCCAGGCAGTGAGAGACAAATACTGTATGATCTCACCTATGAGTGGAACCTAATAAAAAAACAAACAAACAAGCAATATATAACCAGAGGTATTGAAAAAAAGAACTGACAGGAACCAGATGGGAGGGGGAAAGGAGATAATGGGGTAAAGAAGGGGGTCATCAAGGAACACGTGTAAAGGACCCATGGACAAAGCCAATGGGAGGGGCATAGGGTTGAGTGTGGGAGGTGGGGCCTGTGGGGCAGGGGAGAGTTGTGGGGGAAATGGGGACAAATGTAGATGAACAACAATAAAAAAATTGCAGGTGAAAGAAAGTTAAAAGTACGGGGGAACTCGCACAAGTAGCAAATAATAGCAGGGGGCTAGATATGAGGTCACACAGGAAATTCTGTGCTGAGCATTTAAAATAAGAGTGGTCTGAAAGAGAAGAGGAAGCAGTTATGCTGTTTGAAAAGGTGTAGAGAAGGGGTCCTGGTCCACCACAAGGTCTGGTGTAGAACACCATGTGGTTTGGAATAAGAGCTAGAGTAAGAAAAAGGAGACCAGCTGGAAACCTGCCTGGAAGAGATGGTGGCAGAAATAATGGAGCTGTGTGGGGACCTGCTAAGCCTCCCAGATTTGTGAGAGATGCTTGGAGCTGAACTGTGACCAGGAATGGTGAGCCACAGATGTCTGCTTTTCTGAAAGAGGGTACCTTTGACTGGTGTATTCTGAAACTAGACTGGTTTGACAGAGAGGCAGGACTATGTATTTTTTCGGTGTTTTAAAGTGAGTGGGACCTAATGACATAAATCCACCATTATTCTAAATCTGTATAACGTTAAAATAAACAATGCCTTTCCTTTTTCGCCAAACTCTTGCATTGGGAGTCATGCTTCTTGGCAGGAAATCGAACCCCACAGCTGTTCTATAACAGCATTGGCAGGGTTCTGTAACAGCATAATACTAAACTTCTTAAGGGAATTCACCACCACAATTGATGTGAAATACTTTTTATTAAATGGCATAGCAAGATAACAAAAAAGCAAGGTTCCATGATTTTTTAAAAAATAGGCAATTTGCAGGTATTGATTACTGTTTACAAACCATTTCTTTCTGGCTGGATACAGATACAGTATCACTGACTTTACAGATGAAACATATCCTAACAGGTCATGTACTCCAACTACCAGGACATTCATCTACCCTGTAGTATCCCTGATAGAAAGTCTATCTTTTTCCTTTAAACTCCAGAGCTTGCTTCTCCCAAGGCAACCTACTGCACTGGTGGGAATTTCATTAATTGGAGTCTTTTCTAAAATATGAGAAGGATTTATATATATCCAAATATTATGGTCAGGGCTGTCTTCATGGGCTCATGACCTGTCCATAGGGCCCCATGCTCAGAAGAGCCACTTGCTTGGATAAATGCTCTGCTGTCACCATCTCGAAATCCTTAATTTTTAAACAAAGAACCCTACTCGTTCATTTTGCACTGAGCCCCACAGATTAGGTAGTCAATTCCGGTTATAGTGCTTATCTCTAGATGGTGGGATGATGGGTAATCATTATTTCCTTTTTTATACTTATGCATATTTTCTGAAATTTTTACAATATTTTTTAACCTATAAGATAGAACAGTAAAGCTATTTCTTACATACTTAAGAAAGGAAGGTCATTCTCAAGATAAAAAGAAATGTTACTTTGCAATTTCGGGGCAATACTAAACATACTATATTCTATTCAACGTGATGGGTCTTCAAATATGATTATAGCTATCTTATCTACCATTGTTTATTCTTTTCTTCTCCTAGCTGAAAATATACCTAGTTCTTTCAACTGTTTGTTGTATGAAGATCGTCTGGGCTTCTTATTTCTTCTTCCATTCTCTTAATGTATCTATTTGTCAAGGGTGCTTATAAAATGTGTCATTCAAACCCGAATACCAGATATGGTCTGAACAATTGCAGTTTTTTAAAAATAATTGTGAGCTTCATGGGTCTATTAATGCAGTCTAAGATCATACTATCTTTTATTAATGAGGTCTGAGATCATACTACTTTTTTTTTTTAGCTACATCATTTTATCATACTAAGTTTAGGATCAAATAAGCTATTTTGGTCTTTTCTTCACAAATATAAGCACCAAAAATAAGTCCCATACAGCTGATTTTTTCAAAAACTCTAAAAGCAGTATACATTTACCCATGTTAAATTGTATCTCATTTCAGCTGAGCATTCTAACTTGTCCATGTCTTTCTGAATCTTGATTTTATCTTCTATGATAGTGATTCTCAACCCATACCGTAAATGTGAATCATTTGGAGGAATTTTTTAAACTATTCAAGCTTAAGTTTTCAAACTATGAAATTCCAGAGATTATAATTTAATTCATCTGGGGTAGGGACTGGGTATTCTAGTCTCCCCTTAACTTTCTACTACAAAAGTTTTCAATCATATAAAAAATAGAGAAATAATATATTAAAAATAGAGAATATATTGAATAATAATGTAATAGGTGCTCATCACCTAACTTCAATAATTATAATCACTTTGTCAGTCTTCTGTCATTTACCCCACTTAAAGTAAATCCCAGACATAATATCATTTTACCCACAAATACTCTAGTGTCATTTAGTTTTAAAAGTTTCTAAGTTGAATCTAACATGCACCCAGTGTTGAGAAAACTGATCTATGATGGTAATGGTTCCATTCAATTTTTAGACACCTGCAAATTTGACAAACATTTTTTTTTTTTGGTATTAGGTCAATGATAATGATGAACAGTTAGTTGAGTGTTGGAGGAGAGGCCATTAAAACAGCATAGCTTCAAGAGATGGTACTCATTATCAGTGTGCTCATTTAGTACACTTTAAATTGACAAGCTGTTCTTTCTGCTTGTAAACTAGGCAGAGGGTACTGTGTAAGGCAACGCTCCTCTGGCTGCATGAAAGTCATTTAAGTGGCCTTCCTAATTATATATGATTGATTTCCATTGTAAGTAAAATGTTGAATTATAAAGTTTCGCCATCGAAATGGAATTTTGTAGTGGATTCTGAATCCTGTTATAAATTTCCATGTTTACAAAATCAAATAAGTACGCCTTTACTGAATTTGTATAATCTAAACTTCATTAAATGTCAGATGAACAATCTAGTAAACTGTCAACACACATAGTTGAAAATACATTCAAATAGGAGAGTAGTGCTCTCAGAGGTTGTGGGTTTTCCTGATTTTACTGCTTTTGATACCATTTCTAAGACCTTTAAACAGGATTATGCATGCTTATTTTAGGAAAAAAAATTAAATTGTTTTTATTGTTGCTCATTTACAGTCGTCTCCATTTTTCCCCCATTGCTCTTCCCTGCCCTGCCCACCCTCCACCTCCCACATGCAATCCTCCCTCACCCATTGTCCTTGTCCAAGGCTCCTTTATAGACATGTTCCTTGACTTGACCCTTCCCCTTCTTTCCTCCATTATCCCCTTCCTCCCTCCCCTTTGGTCACTGTCATTTTCTTTATTTCCATGTATCTGGATATATTTTGCTCACCTGTTTTTGTTCATTAGGTTTCACTCATAGATGAGATCATATAGTATTTGTCTTTCACCACCTCGCTTATTTCACTTAGCATAGTACTCTCCAGTTCCATCCATATTGTCTTGAAGGGTAGGAGTTCTGCTGCGTAGTATTCCATGGTGTAAATGTACCAGTTTTTGATCCACTCATTTACTGATGGGCACTTAAGACTGTTTCCAGCACTTGGCTATGGTAAATTGTGCTATGAACATTGGGGTGCATAGGTTCTTTTGAATTGGTGTTTCAGGATTCTTAGGGTATAATCCCAGCAATGAAACTGCTGGGTCAAAAAGTGATAGCATTTTTAGTTTTTTGTGGAAATTCCATACTGTTTTCAACAGTAGCTGCCCTCGTCTGTATTCTTATCAGCACTGTACTAGGGTTCCATTTTCTCCACAACCCTACCAGCACTTGTTGATTTGTTAATGATGGACATTCTGACTCCTGTGAAGTGCTATCTCATTGTGGCTTTAATTTGCATTTCTCTGATGGAGTTATGCTGAGCATCCTTTCATATGCCTATGGACCCTCTCTATGTCCTCCTTGGAGAAGTGTCTGTTCACATTCTTTGCCAAATTTTTAATCAGACTTTTTGTCTTCCTGGTGTAGAGACATGTGAGTTGTTTACATATTTTGGGTATCAAATCCTTGTCCGAGGTATCATTGACAAATACATTTTCCCATATGTTTGGTTCCCTTTTCATTTTGCTGTTGTTTCCTTTAGCCATGCAGAAGCTTTTAACTTGTTGAAGTCCCATTTGTTTATTCTTTTCTTTTTTTCCCTTGCCCTAAGGGACATATCAGTGAAAATATTGCTGCGTGTGATATGGGAAATTTTCCTGCCTATGTTCTCCTCTAGGACTTTTATGGTATCACAACTTATACTTAAGTCTTTTATCTATTTTGAGTTTATTCTGGTATATGGCATAAGTTGGTGGTCAAATTTCATTTTTGGCATGTAGCTGTCCAGATCTCCCAACACCATTTGTTGAACAGGCTGTTTTTACTCCATTTCATGCTCCTGCCCCCTTTGTCAAATATTAATTGCCCATAGAGACATGGGTTTATTTTAGAATAATCTAATGGCCATAGTTGGTATTTGAAAGCTGCCAAACTAAAGGGCATGGGAAAACAGTTAATAATAATTCTTCTGTTCTGCTTTTCCCTCTCCCCTGCATTCTTTTGAAGACATTTACATGAAAACTGGAAATATGTAAGCACTTATTTCCTTCCCTAATTGAAATCTTTGTTTATTAAAGGACTTATAAAAATATTATAGGGAAGGTTACAATGGCATGTGGGAAAAAAGAATGCATGAATTAACAAGCAAAACCAGCTACATTTCTAAAGATTAAAACAGGGAAATATGAGATTTGTTACCATCTTTACGTACAACACACTCTTACATTTTAAGACTTATGCATCATTGTACACAAAAGAGTATCCACACAGAAAACTAAATACAATATCTGAATCCCTTGGTACAAAGCAACAAGTGTAGCAGCTAATGAATAAACTCATAGAAGTCCCACTCCCCAATCAGAATTTATTCATTTAAAAATGTGTATTTATTCTACATGTTTAAACTTCGGTCACCTGGAAAGTACTTTCCATTTGATGCAATACATCTATCGAGACATTTTTCCTACTGCTCAAAACAGTTCTTGAACTCACTGATTTTGATGCCTTTTAGTGCTTCTGATGTTTTTTGTTTCTCCTCTTCCACATTGGTAAAACATTTCCCTTTGTGGAGATTTTTCATCAGGGGTGAAATAAAGCAAGTTGCTCAGGGCAAGATTAGGTGAACAGGGAGGGTGGGGCATAGGGGTCATGTTGTTTTGGTCAAAAACTGCTGATTACTCAGCACAGTGTGGGCAGGTGTGCTCTTAAATCACCCATCATGAAATGGGCAAACGTGTAGAAGAGTATTAAAAAAATATCACTGATGCCAAACACAGCCTCTGACAACAATGCCAGCTGGTACACTGATAAAGATGGGTTCCTTGAGCACTCACCTAGTGGGGGAAGCCTGTAGTACAAAAGGCCCGCCCTCCAGAAGATAATTCCGGTTTTTTGAGGGGTCCCCTCTCCTATACAGTACAAAAAATTAAAAACATTATTTAGAAGAACTAAAGCTGACCATTATTTTGGTTTAAAACAAGAGGACAATGATTATTGTGATAAAAGTTAACAAATGTGATTATCTCGTTTTAAAAATTCACTTATTTTTACTGGAGTAAGGGAGAAAAATAAGACCCTCTAGGCTAGAGTTGAAAGAGCTGTGGAGACAAAAATAACAAAGGTTTAATTCTCAGGTCTCTTTAATTCTCTATATCAGGTTTTCATCTTCCATAGATGAGGTCATTGCTCTTCAACTTTTTCTAATTGTTAAGGGCACTATATCTTGATTCCCATATTTTCAATCACAAATAAATGAATCTGGAATACTTGCTAAGTGCCTAACAACTGCCATTTTTGGCTGTTGCACTTTCATATTATTCCTCCCACTTAGAATTCCTCCCCACCCCATCCCAGATACTGTTAGTGCTCATAGATGGCTGATTTAATTCCAAAAACAATCCAAGCTGGTTTTCAGCAAGTTGCACCACAGATGTCACTCTGGAATTCTGCCAGTAGAACACCGCCTATTGTTATTAACCAGTTTTTAGGAAATGTTTGTATCATTTGCAGGGGTGTGCAACCTTTTGCTATCTCTGGGTCACACTGGAAGAAGAGCTGTCTTGGGCCACACATTAAATACACAAACACAAATAAAAACTGATGAGCAAAAAAAAAAGTTTTAAGTAAATTGACAATTTTGTGTTAGGTCGCATTTATAGCCATCCTGGGCCGCATGTGGCCTGCGGACCATGGGTTGGACACCCCTGATGGGACATCTTATCAGCATACTTTACACCAGAGCTGGCCTTAGAAAATTACTTTAGGGGTTTCAAGTACCCCTTATTAGTGACTATTTAGAAGCCACCAAAACCAGGATGATATTATTGACCCTAGTAATTATATATTTGTTTGCTCATTTGTTTATTATCCGTCTGTCCCACCAGATTATAAACTCGGTGAGGACAGGAACTATTGCTGTTTTATTCGCCACTGTATACCCAACATCTAGCACATCAATCAGCTACCAAGCCATTCTCAGCTTCCGTTCACAGCAAAATTCCTAGAAAGAATTACGTATATTCACTCTGCCCCCAAATATCTCCTTGGCTCATATACTCTAGTCCCTCTGGCTTCTGCTCATAGGTCAGCTTAAAGAGATCTTCTCAGAACAAATTTATCTAATATACCAAGCTCCTCCCCTCTCCCATATCCATATCCTTATACCTTTATTTTTCTTCATTTTGCTCATCATCACTAGCCATACAACACATTGTTTATTTGCCTTGCTCAACTAAAATGTTAACTCCATGAGAACAGGGATTTTGTTCTGCTCACTGCTGTTATTGCCAGCACCTAAAAGAGTGTTTGGTTTTTAGAAAGCACTGTAATTATCTGTTGAATGAATATATATCTTTTACCATCACGTCTCCTTTTGTGCTTATAAAGTAGGCAGCAAAAGGTGGAAAGCTGGACAAATTTTTTAACATAAAGGTAATATAAAATCCATGTCATAGCTGTATACAACACGATAAACACTATAGTCCCCTTTGTTATTAAATTTAGCTTAATTTACATCTATAGTCCGACAGAAGCATGAGCTTTCACCACCCAAATCATTATTTATTCAAGTATTGTGTTTTTAAAAATATACCACGATAACTAAAGTTATGTGTACTTTTTAATACCACTCAGTAAGACAAGTAATACTTATATCTGAAGCAGTTCTGAGAACTTCTAGGCTTTGGGCAACTGCAGATCAAAAAGTAATGCTGTTATATTTTATTCTAATTGTTGTACATTATTCCGATATAGACCATAAATGCCCAATCATCATCATACTCAAATTCTTGAATTAACTAGAAGTGTTTCTGTTTGAACAGTGATATCATTGCATATTGGACATACTCAGCGTTGCTACTCCAAATCATTTTCTATATACAATGTGGGAAAAGTAATTACTAGGGAAATTGGTACTAAACATCTTACTCCTTCATTAATAGGTAAATGAATATCAAATATTCATATAGTTGGTCACAGGTTTCAAATCTCACTTGACTCACATAACAATATGGTGAACTAGGGAAGATAAGTTGGTTCCCATTTTACAGATGACAAAAAACATTTATAAAACAATTACAACTTAATAGAGACATAAAACATATTAAAGAATCTGGAAAGATAAAGGAAGTAGGGTTAATGTGGTAAGTGGAATTGCCAGACTCGGTGGTGTATTCATGTATTTGTGGATGTTGGCTTTTAGTTAACTCACTAAAAAGAAAACCCAATAGGATAACCTTGGGGAAGGCAAAGTACACTATGTTCCTGATTGTCAGATCTTCCCAAGTCCCATATATTGAAGTACTTAACAGAATATAGCCCCATGATCCCACTCATGTAGTAGCTCCCACCTGCCAAGCAGAGCAAACTGATTTGTTCTTAATAAGCCAAATATGCATAAATTATTTTAATTACATAAAACCAAGTGCCAAATTTAGATGCCATAGAAGAGGCATTACCCTTAATCAGGCAGGAGGAATAGGGGATTAATGTTAGGTAACTGCAAAAATCCAGATGCTGAATTACTTCTCTAAATGAAAGAAAATAAATTTATCTGTAAAATAATCTTATGCATAACAAAAATTTCCACAAGATATTCCACTCTGCTGTGAACCAGGAATATTAAGTAAGATAATGCTAGGCAAATGGTAAATAATCTACCAGATATCCACCCAAAGAGTTTCAGAATTTTTAAAAGGACCTCAGAATTCTAACTTTCAAACTAGCCTCCCACTATAGCCATACTAAGGTTCTCTATTGCTCCAATTCCATTATTAGAAAAAAATAAGAGTCACCATCTCCACAGAAAAAAGTCATTACATTGCTGGTGGTTCTTGCCAATTATTGGAAGCCAAAGAAATGAAATCTTAAAGAAAATACAATTAATGTTTTTAGATGGTCATTCTTTTATTCATTAAACAAAATGTATAAAGGAATCTTTTACAGGAGTAGCACATAACGTTGAATTTTAGCACACAAAATGAACAAAGACAAGCTATTGCTGGCACACAGTCAAACTCCTGTGGGAGCTAATCCACGTGTAGATTTGTGGTAAAGCACAGCAAAGCTCTTGGCTTCACAATTTTAAGTAACATACAATAATTTGGCGGCCATGAAAATCAGCACACACTTTAGCTGTAGGCCAAATAAACAAAAATCTCTTTGCTCCTTTATTACTCATTGTTTAATTTACAGGAAACATAGTGTCAACTCTCAAGTAGTAATTTCAAGCATCTTGACAATACCACAGGTAAAACAATCATACAGAGATAAAAATCAACAGCAAAAATGGGGCTATGACTATTCTTAACGTACATGTGTGGTAGAAATCTGGGTTCATTTCTTCAGACAAATCTTTTATTCTAGATAGATGGGTAGACTATGTTGGAGTGGGTGGAATAGAGATAAGAAACTGGTGCGATTAGCCCATGCCAAATGAAAAATCAAACAGATTAAACATGGAGTGATTATTTAAAGGAAATGTATCACAAGTAAAAAACCATTTAATACATTACAGTGATTTGATTTGCAAGAATGCCTTGCTTATTATTTTTTCAGGAACATGGCTGTACAAAGCAAAATGCACTTCTTAATGTGGGCAAACGTGGGTAAATGTGGGCAAGAACACTAGAAAATTCTGGTTAAATAAAATTATAGGGAATCAAAATATTATGCTGTGACACAGGGCTATAAGGATCTACTTCAATATATTCTGACGTGTTCTCAATGGATTAAGAGGATAAATTACATCACTGGGTAATTATGAACACTGGATTCTAAAATCTTAATCTGGAAAATATATGTGCCTATTAAATGAAAAGATTCCTCAGAGAAATGAAATAACACAACTTTTTAAAATCCAGAAAATGAAAAAAATGTCAGTTTTAATGAGGCAATTTTCATTGCCGTATTTCCAAGTCTTTTTAGAAGCTGGATAAGATAGGTCTTGCAAGATTTTTAAAAATGTCCTGTAGAACCTCAAAATTCTATCCACTCTGAAGGTGGCTTGAAAAAAAGGAAATAACACCACAGATCTTATCAATATACAGAAATTTGGCATCTATTCTCTTTCACTGTTCTCTCAACTCTGTGAAGTGAACCCCATTCTACAAAGAGGAAGGGGAATGTCATCTACTTCACGAATCTATCCAATTCTTCAGTTATTTGGTTCTAAATATGATTTAGCTGGTTAACTAGTTACTGGTTATAATTTTACTGGTTTACTCTTTACTTCCCCTAACCTGACCCTCTCCCACTTATCAGGATTATGAGTACTTCAAGGCAGGGAACGGAACCTTAATTGTCTTTGTACCCTAGCATTCCATGTGGCACACAGGTGCTTAAAACTGAATAAAGGAAAGAATCCGTTAAATGCCATTTAACAAGAGATGAGAATGGGACTAAACTGAAAGGTTTATGGACTCCTCTCTCTTTCTGCTACATCACGCTGTCTAAATTAAGCCTGGTCCATCCAAGGCCACAACACCAAACTCGAAATTATCACGAAAAAGAGCTCTGGTGTTTCCAAGATCCAAAACTTTGAATACCCCTACCCAAGATGAGAGGTCTCAAAATAAAATTCTTTGGTGGCTTTAAACACTTGACCAAGGAGTAGTTCTTGATTTATAAATCAATGAATTGAAGGCAGGATGAATTGGGTGGGAAGAGTTAAACTTCCATTTGTTTAATTGGTTTGCTTACAAGCATGGCTTTGAAAGAAAAGGGTAGGGCCAAACACTCAAGACAGAAATGAACTGAGATACTTACTTTCGAGGGGGAGGTCAAGGATTGAAACCGTGGAGACGAAATAAAAAAAAAAAAGCTAAATTAGAGGCCAGCAATTCAAGAGAGCTTTCCCTCACCATCCACCCATTCCCTAATCTTTTATTTGAAGTCAGTCTTTCAGGGTGTGATAGGAGTCCTTTCTTTCTCACCATCCTCCCTGCCCTCCCCGCCCCAACACTCCTCAAGGTCGTGATTATCAATAGTGGGTTTTGTGAAAAAAGTTAAGTCCACAACTGCGAAGTGGTCCCGGTAATCAGCCTAAATGCGACCTGTGGGGGTAAAACAGTCGTCGTCAGCCTCCTTCCCCAAGAGAGGCAATGGGGCAGGTACTTTCCCTCAGAAAGAACCGTTCCTCCCTTTCCCAGTCCCACCTAAAGAGGAACTTCTGATCCAGGGATGCATTTTCAGGACTAGGAGAGCTCAATGCAAAGGTGATAGATAGAGAAGAACCCCAGTCCCTCCGCCCAGGGTTTTGGATCTAGTGGTGGATGGACTTAACTGTTGTACTCGCCACCTTTTTTTGTTAAAGATTTTATTTATTTATTTTTAGAGAGGAGAAAGGAGAGAGAAAGAGAGGGAGAAAAACATCAGCATGCGGATGCCTCTCACGTGCCCCCTGCTACTAGGGACCTGGTCCACAATCCAGGCATGTGCCCTGACTGGGAATCCAAGCGGTGACCCTTTGGTTCGCAGGCTGGCACTCAATCCACTTAGCTACACCAGCCAGGGCCTCACCGCCTTTTAAATAGCAGTGACCACGGCCGGAGATGAGTGGGGGTGGCCACAACTTACCTGTGAGCCCCCCTCCGCCTTCCTCCCCAGCGCCCCAACGCTGTTGCAGCACGAAGTTGTCGTTGGACCTTTTCATCAGCCACAGCTTCAGCGCATTTTTCAGGAGTACCAACTCAGGCTTCGGCCACATCACCAAGAACTTTGTGTCGCCCGCGGCAAACGACCTAGATCCCCTCTTCACTTCACCCTCCATTCGTCTTTTCCCTTCTCTTTTTCCTCCCACCAATTCTTCCTCCGTTGGCAGCAGCTCAGCTTCAGGTTTTCCACACTTCCCCCAACCCTCCCTTCTCTCCCACGTGAGCAGTGAGATCGCCAATTCCCGCCCACCGCACTACCGCCGGACTGGGAAATAGTCCCCCTTCTTTATTTCTGGGAATTGTAGTTTTCTACACGCTTCTCTGTACTCACGTCGCTGGAGCGCGGAACTACATTTCCCACCATCCACTGGAGCGAAAACTGAGTGGGGGTGCTTTCAGAGTAGGTCTCGCCACTAATTTGTTTATTTTGCCTATCTAAAGTTTAAGGCGTTTTTTTCTTTTATGTTAAAGTAAGTGAGCCTCAGGTAGAAAAGCCTTTCTTCTCATCCTTTCACATCCGAGGGTGTTAGACTGTAGAAAAAGTTTCTGGGATTTTGAAACCAGGAATGGTCCATTCTGGGAAGTCACAGTAACAACAACTAACACGTAATGAGCTCTTACTATGTACTAAGATTTCGCGTATTCACGTAATCTTTTTTAAAGCCTTGCGAATATTTTATTCTCCATTTTGCACGTAAATAAAGAAAAGTACAGATGGATAAATTGACTTATCCAAGGTCACACAGAAAGCAGAGTCATACGATTTCCTGTCTAATTCAAAACCTTGCTTAGATTAAGCTCTTTGTGCCCTTACAGGAAGAATATAAAATCTCCAGAAGCCACCCAGTTTTCTTCATGGCGCACGCCCTTCCCTTCAACCACTGCCACCCCACTCTTGTTATTTACTGTAATCAGTCACAAAATGTCAGACTTTCCTTTTCAGGATGTAAACCACTTATGAGTAGTATATATTTTTCTTTCTTAACCTCTTTAAGAAAAAAAAAATCCTTTTGGGGCAGCATCACCTCTTTGTAATTTGGCAATAATACACAGCTGCTTAAACACTAAGGCAAATGAGTTCAGTGATTTGCATGACATTGAAATGAGGAATTATTTGAGGGACCTTTTTATTTATTGTGATAACTAAGCCCACCCAAATTAAAGAGTGTACTAAAAGCGAGGACAGGTTTAGAAGAAGTAAGAAGTTGGGAAGCAACGTACAAAAAACAAGGGGCTTTTTGGAAGCTATTTTGAGAATAAAGCCTCGAAGGCCATTTGGCTAAGAAAATGGGATGGGGCACGCCCAAAGCCAGCTCCTGGAGCCAAAGAACTTTGCCTTGGAGCAGCGTCTCTGGCTTAAACTTTGCGCGATGTGGGCCAGCTCAAGGGAGGCAGACGTGTGCTACAAACAGAGGTTTTTCCTGGAGGTGAATAAAGGGTCAATTTACAATTCTCTTCTATTAAAAGTCAGTAAATAGACTCCTATGGCAGCTTTCTAGAGAGGATGGAAAGGGGCAGTCTTCACAAACTGCAATGTATTCTTGGGGAAAAAAAAGCCTTCCTAATTTGGATGTGTACTACGGAAGATAAATCCCTTTCCTGGTGAAAGATCAATAAATGCAGCCAATGTATACAGATGTGAGGTGTCCTCCCCCGCTTTTCCTTCCCTTTTTTATTTCCTTACTTAACAAACCACATTCTTTTCCAATACCCTTAAACATTAAAGTTGTGACAAGTGCTGTCCAGAACTGGGTGGTTCCTCTGCAACTCTATTCAGATATGCTCACATGCTCCTCACTTTTAGCTCAGCAGGGGCATTTAGAGAGATCCTGTTTTAGTAAACATTTCACTGATTATGTAAAAATATTTTTTTGAAATTAAACGACTCCTATGATATAAATTCTGGCTTGATCATAAACTATATTTCAAACCTTTGCATATAAAAGTATTTTTCTGGCCCTGGCCTGTGTGGCTTAGTGGACTGAGCACCAGACTGCGGATGGAAGGGTTGCCTGTTCAGTTCCCCATGGGGTACATGCCTGAGATGCGGGACAGATCCCCAACTGGGGGCATGGGAGGGGCAACCAATTGCTGTTTCTCTCACACATCACGTTTCTTTCCCTTTCTTTCGCTCCCTTTTCCCCTCTCTCTAAAAATAAGTAAATAAAATCATTTTTTTAAAAGTATTTTTCTGAAGGTGCCTTAAAAAACAGCATGTCACTCTATTCAATATTCAATTGTGTACATGAATGTAATTTGTTTTCAGGGAAGATGGACTGGAATTATATATTATTTATTATATAAATATATAGAGACTTAATCCTTATTAATAAATACACATTTTTACATCCTTACTTTACTAATGAAGAACAGGAAGCTCGGAGAAGTTAAGTCACTTGCCTAAGATCACATAGCTAAGTAAATAGCAGAATTGGGATTAGAACCTAGATTTGTTGATGCAAATCCTGACACTATACTACCTACGCACATGGTTTAGAAATACCTCAAATACAACATGCCCAAAGCCAAATTTAATTTCCCAAAATCACCCTTGCCCAAGGCTGTTCCTCCTACTAGGTTCTCATAGTTCAGAGCACCACTGTTTACCAAGATGCTCAAGCTAAGAACCTTGGAATAATCTCAAACTTCTTACTCTCCCCACCTCCATTGTCTCACACACACACACACACACACACACACACACACACACACCTGTAATTATTTTTCAGAAGTCCATCCCATTTTCCTATTACCACT